>JZKD02S1644812.1:552172-615397 GCA_000966675.3 Picea glauca
CCATTAATTTGAATGCATGTCTATTGATATGAATGCATGGATGTGTCTAATTGTTGAACATGAAATTGTACTTGTTATGATTTGGATAATACCATTTTTAACTAGTTGTCTTCATGTTGAAGGTTATGCTATGTTGTTTAATTTGAATGATAGTTTTGAGTGGGTTGTATGCAACTCTTCATAATGAGAAGGTATGAAATGATCATATAGAAAGTGTGCAATAGTGTTATGTATGACATGGTATAATACATATTTTCTCTTGTTGTTAKCTACCATATGAAAGAGAGAAACATATTTTAATTATGCCTTTGAAACTTATCATGTGAATGATTGTGAACTTTCATATAATAGACTAGTCTTAAGTCTATTAAGGTAATATTTTTTTTTTTTACAAAAGAAAGGAGTTTATATATTAAAACCAGTGGTATAACCACTGTAGAGAAGACTTACATAATTCGGCCCTACGATCAGTGCGAGATCTTCGAGATTACAAAAGGGGTTCCCATGCTATAAAGTCCTAGAATGTTATAACAGCTTACAGTGCGATTGTCTGAGTTTCATAAGGAAAAATACTCCAACTTACAAAGAAGAGAACCAGAGATCCAAAAAGAACTAATTCCAGGAAATAGGAATTCAGGATTAAACCTTCCGACCCGGGATGGAGTAGCTTACGCTCATGGTTTCCTTCCCCCCTGCATTTATCTGCGGCTTTGTCCTGTAGCTTGAATTTCCATCTTTTCAATTCTTGGTTCGAGATCAACAATTTTTTTGTTAGCTTGCTGAGTTGTGTAGGTGAGAGATTCTACCGCTTCCTCCCTTAGTTGGATTAGGTCTTCCTCCATCATTTCAAACCTCTGATCTCCTTCCCCATCAAGCCAAAGAAGGAATCCTCTATGCACGCTAAGCATGCGTTTCAGCCTACAAATTTCGAGTTCCAGGGAGGGCGAGGGATTAGTGGGGGTGGTTGAGTTGGAGCTGGAATCCATTGCGAGAGCAGTGGACAAATACCAGGAGGGAGGCCTGGTCGAGGAAAAAGGGTATGGCCTAACCGGGGGAAAGACTGGGAGCTCAAGCTAGGAGAGAAACCAGACAGAATCGGGAAGGCAAGATGAGCAGGAGCAGTTCGCCACCTTCTTGAATTTAACGATATCTCGTTCGTGCGCCACCATGGGAGGAGGGTAGGCTCATGCGAGTGCCATGCAGGATGGATAAGAGATATGTGCACATGTGCAGGAGGGACGTGAGGTGAAGGATAGGGAGGGTGAGGGGAGGGGATGCAAACAGTGCATATAAGTATCGTCGCATGGGAGCTGGGACAGATAAGGGATGCAGAGGAGGGTTTCCATGAGTATGAAGTCGGGAGGGAACGAAGGCCACTTTCCCCAAGAGGCCGAGCTGAGCACTCGCTGGGTGTCGCTAAGGAAGAGGGACGAAAACCAAAGTTCCATTTAGGGAGAGTTGACCGCTGCTCAAGTGGGTGGCAGCTTTGGCAGTTTGGTCAGCTTCGACATTGAGAGGATGAAGCACATGAAAGAAGTCAATTTTTTGGAAGGAGCGGGAGAGCCTCATGATTTTCTTGAGAATGTGGCGTAGATTCATTTGAGTAGGCAAGGTGTTGGTGACCGTAGCTTGGATTAAAATCTAGGAGTCACCTATCACCGTTATTCCTTTGATTTCTAGCTTTCGGGCTTGGATAAGTCCTTGCCAAAGGCTTAGAGATTCTGCTATATTATTGGATTCGACTCCAAGCCCCCAAGAGTATTCTAATTCCCGTAGTTCACCAGATTTCATGATCCTTAGTGAGAGGAGGGGGGGCTTTGAGGTCTGGAGAGAGGCTATGGATCCATTATTTATCAGGGGAGTTGAAAGAAAGGGAATTGGTGCAAGGCCAAAGGTAGGAGAGGAAGTCTCCCAGTAGGGCTTTGTATTTGGCAGAAATGATTTCAGGTGAAGCGGTCAAATTTTTGAAGATTCTGGAGTTTCTTTCGAGCCAAATTTTCCAAAGGATGAATTTAGGGAGGGACATCCAGCAACACTTGATTTGAGGGTTGGCCTTGAGAGGGAAATAATAGAGGGTGGCCTAGGTTTTTAGCAGAGTGGGTATGTCAAGAAGGAGTTGGTCAGAGGGGATCCCTCCTGGCAGTGCATGCCACCAGACTTATTTTGCAAAGGGGAAATTGAGGAGAATATGGTCAGCAGATTCTTCATGGATTTGACAGAGAGGGCATCGGATTCTAGGTTTAGCGTCTTAGAGAAGTCCCGACGCTTCGACTTCATTAATTGTCTATTAAATTATTAGTAATGGAGCACATATCAATTAAAAAATTATTATGGTAATATTAATATTAATATCAAAATTGCAGCCTAAAATAATTTTTTATTTATTTTTAAAATAAATACTGGTTGTCGCAAACCTTAATTATTGCTACAGTTTTGTTGTATAAACAACAAAAATATTTTGTCGCTTGTGCGAAGACAACTTCTGTTGCGACAATTGTGCTATATAAAAATAAAAAGTTGTCATCGCCTGTGCGACGACAACTTCAATTGTTGCGACAGTTGTGCTATATAAAAATGAAAATTTCTTGTCGCACATGCGATGACAACTTCAATTGTTGTGATAGTTTTTCTATATAAAAATGAAAAGTTGTCGTCGCCCATGTGGTGACAACTCAATTGATGCAACGATTTTTTTATATAAACAACGAAAAGTTGTCATCGCACACGCGATGCCAACTTCAATTGATGCGACGGTTTTGCTATGTAAACAATGAAAATTTGTCGAAAAGTTGTCGTCGCCAGTGCGACGACCGATTAAATTATTGTGACAATTTTGCTATATAAACCATAAAAGTTGTTGTCACAATGGGTGTCGCAATTGAGACGAAATGTTGGTTTCACATAGTTTTCCTATATTGTTGTATTAACGATGATATTTTTTTTTTTTTTCGCAATTGCCTATGCTATCTCTCTTACAACGTTTGTTCAAGTTCATTGCAATTTTCACATGACATAAAACGATGTGTCAAAGACTCCAGATTCGTCGCAATGTCAACGACATAACGTCGCAAGAGCGTCGAAACAACTGTCACAAAATGACCCAAATATGCTAGTGAAATTTGGTATCTATGTCCAAAACAATACTCTTGGGTAAACCATGAAGTCAAACAACTTCTTTGAAAAACATATTTTCAATGTGTGTTGCATCACTAGTTTTCTGACATGGAATGAAATGTGCCATTTTTGAGAATCTGTCGACTACCACGAATATGGAATCACAACCTCTTTGTGTCCTTGGCATCCCCAACACAAAATCCATGCTTACCACGTCGCACGACCTTTTTGGTATTGGAAATGGTTGATATAACCCAGTATTTTGTCTTTTCCCCTTTGCGTGCTAGCAAATTCTACATTTGTTCACAAATTTCTTGACATCCGTCCTCATCCCTGGCCAATAATACAAACTATTCAGTTGCACAAATATTTTATCATGGCCGAAGTGTCCAGCCAATCCCCCAATATGTTTTTCCTTCAAAAGGTTTTCTCTCATAGAACTCTTCGAGATACACAATTGATTTCCTTTAAATAATAGTCCATACTGAATTAAATATTCAATCCATTGGCTTCTATTTCTCAGAACAAGATTCTCACATGCCTCATAAGTGTCCTTGAAATATGAATCACCTTTGTACATTTCCTTAAATCTATCAAAACCTAAGGTCTTCACACGAAACTCCTGCAGAATCAAACATTTCCTGCTCAATGCATCAACAACCTTGTTAGCATTTCCAGAAATGTGCTTTACAACGGAAGTAAAGTTATGCATAAATTCAACCCATTTTGTGTATTTCTGGTTCAGTTTCTCTTATCTGGTTATAAACTATAAGGCCTGGTTGTCTCTATACAAAACCAACTCTTTTGGAACCAGGTAGTGCCTCCATTTCTTCAGCACTTGTATGACTGCATATTTTTTTTTATCATACGTGGAATATTTCATCTTGGTCTCGTTCAGCTTCTCACTGAAGTATGCAACTGGTCTATTGTCTTGACTTCAGACTGCTCCAATCTCAAATCCACTTGCATCACATCTCATTTGAAATGTTTTACTAAATTCTGGTAGAACCAGAACTGGCTGTCCAGTTATCTTCTCCTTTAACAACTTGAAACTTTTCTCTACTTCCTCTATCCAATGAAAATATTTGTCTCTTCTTGACTATGTCCATCATTGGTGCACAAATCCCACTAAAATTTATGATGAACTGCCCATAAAAACTGGCTAGTCCATGGAAGCTTCTGACTTCAAAGATATTCCTTGGTGACAACCATTCTTTGATTGCTTTTACCTTTTCAAGATACATCTTCAACTCATTCGAAGAGATCACGAAACCCAAATAAATGAGTTTGGTCTTCATGAAAGATAAATTCTTCAGATTTATCAACAACTTCTCTTGATGCAACCTCCTCATTACTAGAGTTAATTGTCTCAAATTTTCTTCCTCGTTCTTACTGAAGATCGGTATATCATCAAGATACACAATTACGAAATTCCCAATGAAATCTTTCAAGATTGTGTTCATCAATCTCAAAAATTACTTGGCACATTCGTCAACCCAAACGGCATGACAAGCCATTCATACAACCCTTCATTCATCTTGGATGTTGTCTTCCACTCATCACCTTCCCTCATTCTAATCTAATGATATCCGCTTTTCAAATCAATTTTTGAAAAACACTTTTCCCCACTCAAGCAATCCATCAAGTCATACATCATGGGTAAAGGAAATCTATATCTGATGGTGATTATGTTTATAGCCCTCGAGTCTGTACACATCCTCCATCCACAATCCTTCTTTGAACTTAACACTGTTGGCATAGCCAATGGACTCAATCTTTCTCTAATCAATTCTTTGTCCATCAAATCCTGGACTTGCTTCTTAACCTCTTCATTCTCCTGCAGCGTCAGTCTGTACGCTACTTTGTTTGGTAAACTCACTCCTATTAGAAGGTCGATTTGATGGCTTATACTTTTGATGGGTGGCAATGAACAAGGTAAGTCGTTCACCACTATATCAGTAAAATTCTCTAGCAGTTCCTGAATCTACTCAGGTAGATCATCTATTGAGGTACTGGTCAAGATGACTCTAGGTTTTCTCACCACAACAAACTGCATTTCTTCATATTTCCTGACTTCATCAAGAATTTCCTTCCCACTCATGAGAAGTATAGTATTTCTTGTTTCTTCTTTCACCTTCTTGTCCTCAATTGGCAGCAACATATGCATCCTACCATTCTTCTCCAAGGTGTATGTGTTCTTTCTTCCATCATGAACAACATTTTTGTTGTATTTCCACAACCTTCCCAACAAAATATGACAGACATCCATGGGAATAACATCACATAAGATCTCATCTCTGTATCCCCCTATCTTAAATTCAACTAAACATTGTTTAGTGACAGTTACCTGATATCCTTTTTGCAACCATGAGACTTTATATGGGCTTGGATGTGCAATTGTCTCCAACTCCATATTTTCCACCATCTCTGTGGATACTATATTATCCGTGCTTTCACTTTCAACTATCACCTTGCATACCCTACCCTTGGTCTTGCATGTAGTCCTAAATAAGTTTTTCCTCTGGACTGGATTCTCCCTCTCTTTCTCTGGCTTCAAGAGAATTTTCCTCGTCATCAAGGATCTTCTGCCTTCTGCATATTTTGCCTGAACATTTCGCCTTTGCGCTTTTGAAATGTGAGCTTCTCCTCCTCCATCTCTTTTTCTATTAGGACATTCAAAATATTTGT
Organism: Picea glauca; assembly: GCA_000966675.3. Classification (NCBI taxonomy): domain Eukaryota; kingdom Viridiplantae; phylum Streptophyta; class Pinopsida; order Pinales; family Pinaceae; genus Picea; species Picea glauca. The sequence goes on from JZKD02S1644812.1 coordinate 557,975, forward strand.
GTCCGATCTTTCCATAGACAAAACACTTTATTTCACCTCCTTTGCCTCTTCCTCTTCCTCTTGCTCGAGGAAACATGTTCCTATCAGCATACTGTCCTCCTTGTGAGCTTCCTCCCCTTTCTGGGTGGTTATGTGGTCTCTTCTCTTCATCCTTGGGCTTCTTCACTCTATCTTAGGAAACTACTTTTCCTCTACTCTGAATTCTACCTCTTCCCCATTGACCTTGCTTTCAGGCCAATTTCAATTCTACCTTTGAAGCAATATGATAATCATCTTCCACATTTCTGATTGTCACCATGCTCATCTCATATCGAATCTCATATCTCAGGTCATTCATGTATCTGTCAACTTTTTCATCATCACTCTCACGATGACTAGCTCTGATGTTTAACCTGTAAATTCCTCAGTGTATTCCTTCACTGTCATTCCTTTCTGTCTCAAATTTTGCATTCTTCAGAACAAATTGATTTGATAATCCCTAGTTGTGAATTTGGCTTTCATCTTGGCAATCATCTTGTCCCAACTTTTGATTCTTTGTTTGCCTTCGCAATGCCTATTAGTCTGCAGTTCATCCCACCATAGAGTTGCATGCCCTTTCATTCTAGTGACTGTAGATTTTTAATGACAAAATCAAAAATATTTCATTCACACATTTCGTCAAACAATTAGCAACTTAGAGATAACTGTCTTCATAAATTTCAGAAATGCATACCCACATTCAGAAATTTCCATAAGAATAAATACACATTACTAAGAAAAATATGCAACGGAAATACACAGTGGACAACAACCCATAACTCAAAGAAATTTAGGCAAATGCCATGGAAAACCCCAATGTGGGGAAACCCAACGAGAGAGAGAGAGATATTATTATTTTGCTTCAGGAAAGTTTAGAACAACATCAATAACACTTTTCAGCCAAGAAAAATACCTCTTACAGCACAAAATTTGTCACCCACAAATATGTCTTGAAAACCGTGCCACAGTCCGTACAACTGTACAGATTTGTTGAAAGTTGGCAACTTGAAATTCATGCCACAATAGGCAATTGTAACTTGTCTTCTGTATGGCCTTCCTCCTTCGTAATATTCTTCAAGGGTTTCCTCGAAAACCATGCCCAATCTTGCCTTGATTTTCGTGCCTCAAGAATGTTGTTGTACGACTTGTATGGATCCATACAGTATGGCCTGTCCTAACAAATATCATTGCAACAAATCAAAACAAAAAATGCCTCCTTGGGATTTGCACCCTAGATCTCTTGGGAATCGTGCCCTTCTTGATACTCACTTTCCTCTTTCAAGCAATCTCTCAACTCAACTCCTCTCATCTTCTCTGGTGCGTTCTTCTCACATCCCTAAGCATGTATATGTACGCTTCTCTTTTCCCAAGAAACCCTAACTTACATAACCAACTCAATCTAATGGCTATCATAAGTCTAATCTGAGGGCTCATATTTAATGCTCCTCATTAATTACAAAATAAGTAATAAATGCTCATTAAATACTTTTTGGGTCTCACAACTTAAAATCACTTTAAGTTGTAAAGTACATTCACTTTATAAAAGCACTTTATTTAAAAAGTCACTTTACAAATAAAACATGTCTAGGAAATATGATTGTATGTCCTCCCCATGACAAAACACAAAAACATGAATGAGGACATCCCCTGTTACATTTCAACACTCCCTCTTAACGAGGGATGTACTCGCTGCCATCTCCATCATCTAGTCCCATCACACTGTCCTCTGTAGGAGCTCCCTCTGAACCTAGAGCCATTTGCAACACCTGCACAGAAATTGAACTAGAAGATCTTCTCTTGGCAACTTCCTGGAACCCTGAGCTCACTTCATGTTGAGCATCGGTTCGATCAACCTGAATGAGCCTTCTACCAGTGCTCAAAAGAGACTCGCTCTCTTCTCTTGGAATGAAAGACTGATACCTTGGTGCCACCGTAGTCTCAAAAGCCTCCTCACGCTCCTCATTTGACGTTGAATCATACATCAAAGTCTGTCCTCTCAATATATACAACCTATTCACCCGGTTACTGATCAGCTGCAGCTCTACCGGGTCCACTCCCTCTCTCTAGATAAATACATATTCCCTCTTGAACAATACACAATATCCTACATCCTCCAAGACTGAGACTGAGAGAAAGTTAACACTCAACCCCGGAACAAAGAGAACTCCATCAATCTTCAAGAGTCCCCCAAACTCGAGTTGGAATCCAACATTCCCAACTCCACGTACAACTCTCACCATACCACTTTCATTTACCACCTGTCGGCCATGACCAATCTCTGTGAAGTCTGGGAATACTCGCCAGATTCCCATCATGTGGTTATAGGATCCTCTATCCACAATCCATTTGACATCACCTTTAAATCCTTCGCTGCTGACACTGGAAACTAGGGTAACCAAAGAAAATTCACTATTGAACTTTGAAGCAAAGTCCTCTATGGTTGTTGTAGCAGCTGTCTCAGGCCCCTAAGACTCCTTCTTCTTCTTCTTTTTCTTAGGACAATGAGAGGCAAGGTGCCCCAACTGGTTACAACAAAAGCATATGACTTTACTCAAGTCCCTTCCATAAATTCCTTTCTTCTTGCTCTTTGCCACAAGAGCAACATTCTCATCAGCTCTATCTATATTCTGATCACTGCTCTGAGATATTTCTCGGATCTCCTCCTGAGTGAAATCATCCCACAGTCTGCTCCAATCCGGTAGATGCTCACGAACCACCACTCACTTCACGAAGACTTCCCAATCTTTGGTGAAGCCATTTAAGGCTATCCTCACCAACTCAGAATCCGAAATGACCTCTCCAACAATTGTCAGCTCATCTTTAAATTGAGCCACCCGTGTAAGATAAGAAGAGACACTCTCCTCCTTACCCATCTTTGTATCATGCAACTTAGCCTTCAAGGCCATCTTTCGGTTCTTGTTCTTCGCCTCGAACAATTTTTTAAGTGCATCCCACATCTCCTTGGCATTCTTTTTCTCAGCCAAATGTGAGATAAGGTGATCCTTCACCCCATCCAGAATAATCCTCTGAGCTCTGGATTCCTTGACCTCATGCAAGTCCAAAGCAACAGGATCTTTTGCAGGAGCTGCTACAACAGAGTTGACATAGCTATAGATTTTGTTCTCCTTGAGAATAGCTGACAACCAGACCTTCCACTCCAAGTAGTTGGTAATGCCATCCATTGGTCCTCATATCTAATGCTTGCATCCATATTCCCAGTCACAACTCAAGGAAAACAATCACACCCTTTTGCCCAAATATCACATTGCCCATTGTCACTCAGAGCCCAAGCTCTGATACCATGTAGATTTTTAATGACAAAATCAGAAATATTTCATTCACATATTTCGTCAAACACTTAGCAACCTAGAGATAACTGTCTTCATAAATTTCAGAAATGCATACCCACATTCAGAAATTTCCATAAGCAAAAATACACATTACTAAGAAAAATATTCAACAGAAATACATAGCGGACAACAATCCATAACTCACAGAAATTTAGGAAAATATCAGGGAAAACCCCAATGTGGGGAAACCCAACGAAAGAGAGAGAGACATATTATTATTTTTCTTCAGGAAAGTTTAGAACAACATCAATAACACTTATCAACCAAGAGAAATACCTCTTACAGCACAAAATCTGTCCCCCGCAAATCTGTCTTGAAAACCATGCCACAGTCCGTACAGTTGTACGGATTTGCTAAAAGTTGGCACCTTGAAATTCATGCCACAACATGCAGTTGTACCTTGCCTTATGTATGTCCATCCTCCTTTGAAAAATTCTTCAAGGGATACCTCGAAAGTCGTGCCCAATCTTGCCTCGGTTTTCATGCCTCAAGAATGTTGTTGTACGACTTGTACAGATCCGTACAGTATGACATGTCCCAACAAATATCACTGCAACAAATCAAAACAAAAAATGCCTCCTTGGGATTTGCGCCCTAGCTCTCTTGGGAATCGTTCCCTTCTTGATACTCACTTTCCTCTCTCAAACAATCTCTCAACTCAACTCCTTTCGTCTTCTCTGGTGTGTTCTTCTCACATCCCTAAGTATGTATATGTACTCTTCTCTTTACCCAAGAAACCCTAACTTACATAACTAACTCAATCTAATGGCTATCATAAGTCTAATCTGAGGGCTCATATTTAATGCTCCTCATTAATTACAAAATAAGTAATAAATGCTCATTAAATACTTTTTGGGTCCCACAACTTAAAATCACTTTAAGTTGTAAAGTACATTCACTTTATAAAAACACTTTATTTAAAAAGTCACTTTACAAATAAAACATGTCTAGGAAATATGACTTTATGTCCTTCCCATGACAAAACACAAAAACATGAATGAGGACATCCCTTGTTACATTTCAACAGTGACAACGTGATTTACTTTCTTATCTTCTTCGATATCCTCATAGTCGAAGTATTTATCTAGATCTCTAAACCAATCTAGCATCTCCTCAACATCTAATTTGCCTTCATACAACGGGATGTCCATTTTAGCTCTGGCACCTATTCTTGCAACAACTTTGAATAGACGTTCCTCGGCAGTATCTTCAGCTACAACTTCTTCTTTAGCTCCAGCTTCATTCTCACTTTCGGCTTCACTGATATCTCCAGTATCAGGTGTTCTCCTCTGCGTTGTCTCCATAGCATCCAATCGAGCACGAAGTTCTCTCATTTCCCTTTCCACGATTGGATTGGGCATAGGTCTCTCTTGACGTCTCCTTGATGACATTGTTTCAATCTGTCCATGCAGAATTCAATCACAACTGTCCTCTGTCTTCCCTTTACATAAAACAAAAGTTGTCATCTCTGATACCACCTGACGCAGACCCCCACCTCAGTAGGGTCCGCTGACCTCTTGGTCTTTGGATCTTCAAATTCTCGAGCTGAATTGACTTCTCGGTCCCGCTGGAACCTTCAACACTTAATAACCACAGGTCCTTTTCTAAGCTCCGCCTGCGCGAACATGCACTTATACGGGAGCCTCCACTCCACGTGACCACCGCCTTAACTCCAAAAGGTGCATCGGGTTTCGCGATGTCAGGACTTTGTAAAGTGACTTTGCTCCCTTTCTGCAATACCCGAATGCCGAAATTTCCTCTCCACAGATCAACGGTCCTGGTTCTCCCATGATCTGATGGTCTAGATCGCATTGGGATTTCGCGTATCGCGACTTTCGAGTTACAACTTCCTCCACACTCTCGACTTTCGAAATGCCGATATTTCAGAACACCCAATCGATGACCCATGCTCCTCAGGATCTAACGGTTGTTATCTCTCCTAAACTTATGATTGTTGAAAGATACTCGGTCTTATCCTCTCCGCTAATTGACTAGATCCAACGGTCCATGGAAAATCAGTGTTTCTCCCTCTGAGAATTCTAACCGTCTGTTCAAGTTCTCAAAGACTCCTCACCAAATAACTTGGTGTCTTTCCTCCTGAGCTTGGTTTCTACGAGGTGACTTTGACTCTCGTCCTTCCTCTGGACTTTCCAGGTCTCTATCCCTCCTGAGCTTGATTCTTTTCTGCAAACTCGAGGATTCTAAGAGATTCTTGCACGCACTCCTTGCGGCCTTCACGATAACCTATGATTATCTGATAGCTCCCAACTCTGTGCACTCCTTGCGACATAAGTTCTTGAACCACTCACTTGGTTTGGAAAAGTCTAAAACTTCGACCCAACCTACACACACCTTGCATGAATCTGTGTTATATTTGCACTTCTGATGGTATAAGAACAACTCTATCTCTCCTGAGCTTTTCTGAGGTAAAAATCAGAATCTTGTCAACGCACTCCTTGCAGACCTTCACTGCAGTCCTTGCCGGAATTCTCAGGACGAGAAGAAATTGAAGTTTATATTCTCCCTCTCACAGACTTCATACATTCAACATGAAATCATACACTTAAAGCATTGAAACAAATGCATAACAAAGCATGTAAGCAAACTGTAAACATACCATTCAATAGATGCAAACAGTAACCATAAAAACACCATAAAATTGGATCAAAGAATTATTAATTAATTCAAGTGCTTCTATACATGGTTTTCTATAGAAACAACTATCTACTCAAACAACTACTACAATCTATGTTCTTCTCTTCTCTACTATGCTCTCTTGCTCTACAACTGCTTCTCTTACAATTGAGAACATCCTCATACAATACAACTACGAGGGAGCTTTTTTGAGTTTTCCCTCCTACAACTCTAAGCTATCTTATCGAAATAAAGACTACAACTACTTTACATTTATTACATTAAATGCCTCCAACCAACAGATGAGAGCAACGCTCAAGATCTGCATTTCAATCCCCAAAACATTTGAGAGTAATTACATCCTTCCAGCTATTACATTAATGTTTCATTTTTAAATTTCAAAATGTCTTCAAAATGCACGCTAGTGCATATCCAACTGTCCTCCACTTGCGCTTGCTTGCGATGCTCCTGCATCACTATAACACAAAAAAAATATCTCTCGACCGGTACAAGAACTGTGTTCTTATCCTTAGACCCGTTTACATACCTACGTCTCATAGCTCTCCAGTTGCTAAGCTAAAGCAAGCAGAAACAATTCAAAAGCATGGGTTCACGGAAAAACCATAAACATTCCTACTCTAATCATACCATACAAATTTTGTCATAGACACATACATTCAACCATTATTTCAATTTTAATATACAGAGCATAAAAATGCATATCAGGAAACCAAGATTCGTGAAGCAACTGCTAAGAGGGGTGCTCGTTTCCATCCAACAATAGACACATCCACTCCTAGACGGATTTATCGTTGGCCACCCCCTAGCTAAACCATGGTGCTCTGAGAGAGACTCTTTCTTCTTGTCTAGTGACATTTAGGGATGGAGGTTACTCTCCTCCTCCCACAGGAACTTGGCAGTTAGTTTTCTTTTCACCAAGCAGGGGGGTCTTCAATATTCTCTACAACCCCGTTTATTAGCTTGGACCGAAAACACTACCAGCTACTTCTTGCACCCATAACAAGCTTGTTGTTCATTTCTCCCCAAAACTAGAGAGGTGCATGCACTCTCCTCTTCTCCCCCCTCCCACTCTACCCACGAATTCCTTTCTTTTCTTTTTCCTTCCTCCGCAATATTGCGTGGGTCCAAATCCTCGGCTCATGGTCAGGTCAGGAAGTCTCTCGAATGGGTACTCTACCCATATCCTCATTAACTCTCAAGGAGGACTTCCCCAACCACCAACCTGACTGGTAATTTATTTATGGGTCAGAGGATTATTCTGGGTTTGAATAATTTAAATCCAGTCCAATAAGGTATTGGTCTAGTGGGGGTTATCTCAACCATTTTTTGTCCCCCTCACTACTTCTCTCATGGCATCATGGTCTACCTTGACAAACCCCCTCCTCAACAGTTATGCAACACTATCCATTTTATTCAATAACAAAAAATACATATATATTTACATTACCTTTTATAATAAAAAGATTCATCATTTTCAATGTCCAGACATATTTATTCTTCCCATAATCTATAAGCAAGTTATAGTTATATTTACAAACTAGGAGAAATATGGATCATACCTCACTTGTCCATAGTCCATATCTCTTACAAAACTTTGCATATTTTAAATATTTAATAAGCATGATTTTGAATTGAGAGGAGTCCAAATTGTTGGAATAAGGAGGAAGCACAGATCAAAATCTGTGAACAAAACATAAATTCAAAAGAATGCAGAAAATAAATGGAAATTTAGCAACAATTTCATTTGAAAAAAAAAAATCACCTAAAATGGACAGCTTGGAGAGTTCAATTGAAGAAAATCTAAAGATAAATGGAGACAAAATTTAAGCCCTATAATGGCCATGGATGAGGGTTTCAAGTGACAAGAAATTTATTTGCAGAAACACTTTGCAAAAAACAGCTATCTAATTTTCTCCCATTTAAAAAAATATTTAAAACAACGAGTCTAGGGAAGTTTCCTCTAGGCGTGTTGTAGGTCCTCCAAGTGTTAGCCATGCAACAGTCCAGGTGGCTTGAGCTAGCCTGACGGAAAATAAGCAAAATATTTGTTAATCTTTATTCCTAATTTTTATATGTTTTATTTAGCACGTTTAATTTGGCCGAATGGGTTTTTTAGGGAAACTAAATTAGCATCGATTTCAATTTCTAAAAAAAAAATACTCCACGAGAAAGAATAAAGTGTTATTTTTCCACGTGAAGAGGCCCGATTCATTCCATTATGACTAAATCCAGGAATTAATTAAATAAGTAATATTGTTGGATGGCTAAGCTTCTAACTCAACCATATGCCTTCATCTTTAATGTTCAGAAAGATCGTGGTATTCAAATGGTAATATGACCCCAAAAACGTTTTTTCATTATTTTTAATTTTAAATGAAATAATAAAATATTAGGACAAGAATTGTTTGAGACAGAGTGTTGTTAATTTTAGCTGAGATGTGATAAAAGTTGGAAATTCCTCACGACAAGTGTAGGTTGTGGTTGGCTGTGAATTGATTATTTTCATATTATTTCAAAAACATCTATGAAAATCTCATCATGTATGTACTGTGTATTGAATGTATCTCAAAATCTCATCATGTATGTACTGTGTATTGAATGTATCTCATGAGATTGAAGACCTGGAAGGCTTGTTCAAGGAGAAGTTTGTAATGGCGTTTAGGAATTGGTGAAGTAAATTTAGACAAAATCTCTATTTTTTGTTTGTTGTTTAAATTGTCTTTCTGAATATATAAGTGGATTCAGCGTGTTGAAAAATCTTAAGACATTTGAATTATACAAATTTAACCACTCAAATCTGCAGATCCTTTCCTTCTGGGCTGAGCAGAAATAATTTCTCAGATCCATTTTTAATTGCTTAAAGGGGCTCCATGAGGTCAAAATTTTTGTCAAAACCCATGATACTACTCCATATGAAATTATTTGGCAAATGACCAACAGGATAATGTTAATTTGAACCTTAAGGTCATTTATTTGGCTATTTATATCACTATTCTCTTTGTAATCTGTTTTCTTTGGATATGCACCTGCCTTTCCTCCATCCTTTCCTTCTGTCACTTCCGATGCAGAGGGCTACTAGTGAAAGGTAAAGGAGGAAAGTATCTCCGCTACAGGAAAAAAGATAACTGGAGAAAGGTTAATGCATTTCGGACTCACACCAGGGAAAGCCAATCTGTCCCTAAATGCTATTACAACCTCGTTATTTCCATCTAAGCCTTATGCCCCCAATATTCGTGGATCATGCTTAAAAGGAAAAATCCACAGTTGCAAAAGTCGTAGCCAGTTAAATCCCTTACTACAAATCGAGACGCAGTGCCATACCCATATCCTAAAGCATCAGTACACATAGCAAAGACAATAACATATATAGCAGAGACAGTTGCTTATTCATCAATAGTTACAAAACCAATAACATATCCAGATGTTCCACCATATCTTGATGCGAAAGTTGAAGCATCAGTAGTTGAAGCACCAGTAGTTCCAGTGGCATAAGCTAGTTCTAGGTGCGTCCTCCGGGAACACCCAGATCAAATTGGACCATCCTGATTGATGGTTAGGTTTCTAGGGCACTCAACCTAAGCATGAAGGTAAATAATAAGTATGAAGGTTCTGCATGGGACTCAACCTAAGCATGAAGGTAAATAATAAGTATGAAGGTTCTGCATGGGACTCAACCTTGGCTACTGGACACGAACTCTGCATGAAATCCATCCACGTAACAAAGGGAATGTAACTAAGAGAAGGCAACATGGCTATGTTATAAATATGTTTTAAACACACAAATATTTAATTGTATGAATTAATGCTAACCTAAAGGATAACATTGATCTACCTCATCCTAATGTAAATATATTGTTCATTTCCTAAGTTTCAAATGAAACAAAATGGATATTAGGCCAAATAAGACCTCAATTTTTTTGATTGGTTAAACAAGTGTGTTGTAAATACTTAACAGGCTTATAAAAAGTGTTAAATGGAATATGGAGTTTTAGGTTAAATACTTTGATCTGTGTGCGAGAGGAATAATAAGATGGCAATCCGTTTACAATAGTCCTTGTTGCCTTAAGGCTGGGACTAATAAATTGAGGTGTACCAAAACCAAACTAGTGTGAGAAAAATACAAAGAAAGCAAGAATTCGCAGCCACAGACTTCATGTTCACGTAAGCCAAATCTCTTCCCAAGCATAGGTGAGGCTCGTCATTGAAGACAAGATACTTGTAATCTGATTCTTTGATACAAATCCCATATTGATTAATCCATCTCTCTGTCTTAAACTCCCTTGCATCCTTACCCCACATGCTCTCCATCTTGTTGGTGGCATAAATAAGAACCAAAACCTTCGATCCCTTCTTTACAAACGTCACATCAGGAAGAACGTCAGAGATTCACACAAGGTCGCCTGCAAATACTGCATCTGTTTCAAGTCATCCATACTAAAACAAACCGTATTCATATCAGAGGGCCTAATCCCATAATTAGCCTTCAAGATGTGGGCCAGCTCAGGAGAGTATTTTTCCCTCTACATTTGAGTATTGATCTAGTAGCCAAGAGAACCATGAAAGCTGCATAGCAACAATATTTCTCTGTTTGCAGAATGATGTTGAGGGCTAACTTTTCCAATGACTTATTAGAAGTGCAACATCTTTTTTTTAGTTCGAGTGGGCTTAATGGTTAAGAATATGTGTTTTCTCGTAAAAGTTGACAAGTTCAAATATCCGTTCATATTCCATCTTTGATGCAAATCTACGCACTGTACCTAGGGCTGTGTTGTGTTCTGTTTTTGCTCGAAACTCACATTGAAAAGTTTCATAAGCTTCCATAAAACAGGCAAAAAGATCAACCTGTATGTGCACGATTCAATGGCTTTGTCGAAGGCCCTTACGAAGGGTATCTCTGGAAGACTTAAACTCAAGCATCTGATGTTCTTGCCAGAAATGATATAACACACGTTATCAAAGCTCAAGCGAAGAAGCACATCTTGCAGATCTAATGAAGATAAAGTCATGCACGAGTCTTCGAAGACTGGAATGAGTCTTTCGAGGATTAGGGATTGTATTTGATTTATGTTCTGATCTCTTGAATTCCCGTTGGCTAGAACCATGGCCATGGCCTTCCTCTGACGCTTCTAGAGCTCGCCATCTATACTGAATAAACCGTCTCCGAAGACGTTGAAGAAGACAAAATTGAAATAACAACCCTTTGGGAAATTGAAGAACTCGGTTTTCAGAATGTACTGTGCATTTTCTGGGCTACATGTCACGACTTCGAACAGAGAATTGCTTCCCCATGGGCCTTTCAATATGGATGTTCCAATGGGGACGAGCCACAATTTCTATGGGTGCTTCTAACAGGTTGCTTGGCGTGTTAGATCTTGCTGAGTATCTTTGGAAGTTGCTAGGCGAATTCTGAACAACTTGGGCATATTTAGATCTTGCTGGACATCTTTGGAAGTTGTTGGGCGAATTCTGAACAACTTGGGCATATTTAGAAGCTTGCTGGGCGTTTTTGGAATTTGTTGGGAGAATTCTGAACAACTTGGGTGCATTTAGAAGATATTGGGTGTATCTAAAGGTTGCCAGGTGAACTCCTACTTGCATGGGCTGATTTAGAAGTTGTTGGGATAATAGATGTTTCCTAGACGTTTTTTTGATGTTGTAAGATTTCCCCTCAAACATTTATGTCTAGTGTTTGCATTGATTGAGGTGTCTTGGTGGATTCGGCTTTGTAGTTAGTTTAGTTGTGTTTTCTCGGGTGCTATTGTGTGGCATGATTATCTAGTCTAGAACAAGCTATCCCTAACTTGGAATGGATGCAATGACTCAAGTGGGATTGTATCTCAAGCTCCCATGCCTTTAGTCTTTGTGCAATGACTCAAGTGGGATTGTATCTCAAGCTCCCATGCCTTTAGTCTTTGTCTTTAGGTCACAATGAGTGAGAATTTCTCCTTCCTTGATCAATAATAAATTTATGGAACATACAGAAAGTTCTAAAAGTGTTCATATAAGTGGATAGTGCTCAATTCTGGTCCTTGCCTTCCCATCCCTACTAAGCCTTTCCATGTGGCCTCACCATATCAACCCTACCTAGCCTTTTTGTGTGGCCTCACCTTCCCAACAATCAAGCTTTGATTTATTTTAGGGAGAGGAAGACAATCCACTGAAGGGAGAGGTCATGTCCCAATCAATTAATAGAGGTAAGCGTGGTACAGTTCCTTCCTTATTAGATAAGTGAGATAGTAATCGCCTAGATGTATGCATTTACATGGTCAATCCCAATAGTTTTGTTTCATCACGATATTAAAGGAGTATCAATTCATAATCCTTCCACTTAATTAATAATACCCTCATAACGATGTTGGTTCTTAAACAACCATCCAACTAGAAGGAATGTTGCATTTAGGCACTCCACCTCTTATGGATTTCAAACTAAGCAAAAGGATACTCAAACCACATAAAGGAGAGTGTTAAATCCAACTAGGAAACCCTAGCCAAGCAAGATTCCAAGGTGAATTTTTGATAAAATTTAGTTTGAATTCTTCTTTCAAGCCATGTTTGTAATAATAAATATGAGATTGTATGCTTCTTTGGATACCTTTGCTTTTATTTTTGTATTGCCTTAGCTTCTACACCTAATGCATTTGGCTTAGATGCTTCAGTTTCCATTGTTTCCTATGCTTTTGCTTATTCTTTACACCTTGAACATGATTGTGTACCTTGTTTTTCTTAGTATGTGTTTTTCATCAAAATGCCCTATGGCTTCCAGAGTATTTACATAAGATATTGAGTTGTAAAGCATACTTAATTCTTCTCTTGTTCACCCCTTATTTCTCTCAATTGTTATTTCTTGTGGTGCATTTTTGGCATGCCATAGCTATGGTGATTACTAAGATAGCCCACTTCCTATGGTGATGATGATGATAATCATGGTGATGTTCGCATGTGGTGTTAAGAGACATGCCACTAAACAGGGAATTGAAGGCAAATGAATACACATTATTTCACCTCTCACATCATTGCAAGAGTAAGAAAGATTTGGAACTCTAAGAGAATAGATTTTGGCTTAAGGCATGTCAATATGTATACATAGTGACCACCGCTACAAAACCACAACCACGATGCAACCGCATCAAACCATAGTAAGAACAACCTAATACAAAGGTAAAGTATATTTAATATGTTTATTTGTTTTTGTAGAACAAAGAATATGAAATTAAATCCAATTAAATGGAATAGAATGTGGTGATCAATTAGGTTTTAAGAATGGAATAGAATGTGGTGATCAATTAGGTTTTAAAATTATGTCCTAAGTAAATATAAGTAAATATAAATGATGAAAATAAAATTACATACACTAAAAACAATTAAATCCAGCCAAAATAAATAGAACGTATTAAGAAAAGAAAAGCATAAGATGATTGGATATAGAAATTTTGTAAAAATAAATGTATTATATCAATGAGCAAAAGGCCAAAACGATTGTATAGAAAAGTTGTAAATAATTTTAAATAATGCATTTCATACTATGGGAGTATGATCTCATAAAATCCTTGTGGGCGGCTATGTTTACATTTGTAAAATCGTTTTGCACATTGGATACCAACAATGTGTGATGTCATAGTTTTCAATAAAATATAATGATTTTAATGAGCGTTGTCTAACTGTTCTGTAACAACCACCAGAACTTGTGGTAGATGTCTGAAACGTTGATGTTGAGGACCTCGAAGGTGGTGTAGAAGACCTGGCTGTATCACTAGGTGACTTGAATGTAGGCATTAAAGGACAAAAGTTGACACTTCCACTGGAACTTGGAACTAAGGATGCTCTACCTATGTGGTAGTAAATTATTTTTGGGATAGATAATGCCATTATGGAATCAGGAAATCACGAGTATCACGAGTTTCAAATTGAGATTCAGGCATTTATCTAAAATCCCTACTAAATGTGTTATAATTATTTCAATGTTGTGGTTTTATATTTTTATAATATATAGAACTATAATAATAGACTATATAAATAATTTTTGAATAATTATATAATTATTTATGTTTTGTATAATGGAAAAATTAGCCTTTGAGATATAGTTTCGTATTATGTAACATCACAATAATTCTATTTAGAAGTCCTTTTGTCTTCATTGAATTTATCATTAAAATACAAAATTTTGTGTTTAAAGAATTGAGTAGAGGCCTTCATAGTTAAATGGAAACAAAATATCCACAATAATAACAAACCATCCTTATATACTTGGCAATCCACAATCAATATTTAGAGATTTGAGATCCTTGGAGAAACCATTGAGACTCTTCTTTTCATTTTACTCATGCAAAGACATCTTGGCCTTCCATGCAAAATACTTGACATGCACCAAAATTTAATGTAACAAGGTGACCACACAACCAATTTTCTTATTTGTAATATATTAATTTGCATTGGTGATAATCTCTTATATTCATGTTGCACATTGTTAATTTTGGTAGTTATCACAAAACATGCACTCTTGTCATAAGATGCCCACCTAAGCATTTTTATTTTCTTAGGGTCATGAAATCCTCTACCTTGCCAAGAATGTTATCTAAAAACTCAAATTACGTGACTTCTCTTTTACGTTTAAGCTATGCATAAGTAATACATTGAGTAGTACATAATTACTTTAAGTTTCCCCTTTAGACAATATAAAACTACTACATAAAAAAACATTTTTAAGAAGTGGGTATAAGCAACTTTACTGTTATTTTCACTTGTTATATTATAAATGTATGTCATAACATACCATCCCCTTGAAAATCATTACCTTTATGACTTACAATAAAGAATTTCACTAATTATATCCATAAGCTAAGACTTCATATACAAGTGCTAGCCCAAACCTCTATTTGGGAAAATGTGAAAGGTGTTTTTAAAGGAGTGCGTTGAGTAATAGTCTGAATTAGTTGAGCTTAATAGTTGGAGATGGCCTCGAAAAAATAATTCCCAGTACATCAAACATGTCAAATACCATAGGATCTATGTGAGAATTAGTGAAAGTAACTGTTGAAGCCACTATTGAGGGTTTTCCTTCCCCATATTAATTAGAACACATATTAAATACTCTATCGTAACCTTGGGTGAAACTAGGAGCAGTGATTTCTCAATGCATTGCTCTATTGAACTTGGATTCAAATTTGTTTTCTCGTAGTCATTCAAAAGAAGAATACACTTGCATTGCTCTATTGAACTTGAATTCATATTTGTTTTCTTGTAGTCATTTAAAAGAAGAATACACTTCCTATGGTTTGTGTAATTAATGACCATAAGAAAATTTTCCTTATGAATTACTTTGAGGCTTGACTGAAAGTGATTCTCCTTCACCATTTCTTCAAGTTGTGTTAAATAATTTTAGTTATGCTCATCATAATCATAGATCATAACATATTTCTAGAATATTTCCCATAAACTCATATATTCCTAAATGAGGTGGCATAATATCTCAAGCATCATAATCATAGATCATAACATATTTCTAGAATATTTCCCATAAACTCATATATTCCTAAATGAGGTGGCATAATATATCCATGCTAAATGAAATATTCAATTTTAAGTATGATAGATAGGGTTTTAAAACATAAATAAGAGAATATTACAATCAATGGATCTTCATTTTTCATTTTTCTCTAGGGTTTTAAAGTCAAAATTTTCAAGGGAAACAGTTTAATGACTACAATTCAGTTTTTAAGAAAATACATAATCATTGCTTGGAAATTATACCTTTTGCCTTATTTCACCTTGATGGTTGACATGGTTTCCTAGTAAGTTGGTCACCCTCAGGGAAAAGGTTGCTACTAGGGGTCTCCTTGAAGGGTCATCATAACGTCCCCACTCAAAATTGACACTTTCCACACCTCTTCCCCTTCATTTCCTCATCTTTTGTGTTTCTAGGCTTATTGGCCCCAAGAAGGGGTTGTACCTCATTTCATGGGAAGAAGGGGCTAAAGGCCCAGAGGTGTGTAGCTGGAAAACGTTGAAAGCCATAAATAATCCTTCTAGATGCTTTCCCTAAGGTCACGAAGCAATGAAAATCTTCTCTATAAAAAAGGAAGGACCTTTTAAAAAAATAAAACAAATCATTAATAGATGTCCTTCTTCATGGGGGAATGCATTTGCAGTGTCTTTTAATTTCCAGTGCATATGACACTTTGTGTTCCTAACTTCAAGTGGCATTGCGACACTCTTTACTTTCCATTTCAAATATCACTCAATGTTCGGACCATAATAAATTAACTGCAAATAAAAGGGCTTGAAAAATGTTTCATTGCAAACCAAGGATGCAACACACCCTCCACAAAGGCACCCATAGATGATACAATATGAGCCCTTGATATGTTAATAACCCCATGCCCAAAAGTACTACCCGAATCCACCTCATACTAATTTCATGATTTAGATATGCTCTTCTTTGGAAACACTCCTTCACTTGGGGACTGGCCTACCCAATAGGGCACCATGACAACCCTCCCATACTTAAATTTGGCAAATTTTATAAGGTCTTTGAGAATTTGTTTAGTTTTAAAAGGGGGGATTTAATGCACATGTTTGGGTGGTTCTTTTATTCAATGTGCCTTACTTCGTATCATACATGTGACTTGTGGATCCTTGGAGGACATACTTGTTTGTCTTTGCAGGACCTTTCCTGATGAAAGCTATTCATGAAGGGAATAGGAAACTTGGACCTTCATAGGGGCTTGAAAGCCCATTGGTTGGATGTAGCACCCCACTAATTGAAGACCTTGGAATATGAAAATTACACTTGAGAAGGTGACTTTAGCACTTGAATGATGATTGGAACCATGAAGGAAGGATGACGTCACCCTCCTATGCCCAAACATCCCTCTTGGAAGGCACGACGTTGTAACACCCTTGTTTCCCTCGGTCTATAAATATAAGTATTATCCTAACCAAACTATGAACAATTTTGTTATGTGACCATTGAAAGACAATGGAACTTTTGATCTATTTTGTAATGTGCATATTGATTATTAATACAATAGAGAAATGATGAACTAATAGTGAAGGGATGGCCTTCACAGGTTACGATTTCATGAGAGGAATGGTGCAAGAGGGAGGAAATTACTGGTTGAAATGACCCTTCCAAGAAGTACCTTGTCAAATTAAAAACAATGCAGGCCATAAACTGTCCTTTTCCTAGGAAACTCGATTACCATTCAAGATGGTACTTTGGTAGTCTCCTCGAGAATTAAGGAAGGATGGCAAGAGTACCATTAGGAAGCTAATGAAATGACCCATGAGGTCTTAGGGAAGACTACGTGAAAAGAGGAGGAGCAAAGATGGAAGGGGAGGCACGAATGGGAAAAGAAGCCTATGCGCTAGAGATAGATAGAAATCTATAGTTGGGAGGAAAGAGAAAATACAGAGGCAGTAGAGGTTCCCAGGAAAACCTTGCAGAATATCAGAAATCCTCTTGTGCAATCTTACCATGGCTTGGGGGTGGCTAGATGCAGCAGTGAAAGAATAGATTTTCCTACGGTTGGGTGGAGAGAGATACACCCTTCAATAGTAGCCAACATATCTTAAATTATGTAGATAAGTAACTTGGCTATTTTTGTATATTTATTTAACTGTGTGTATGGTTGAATGATCATCATGATCCCTTTTTATATGAATAATTGGCTTGTGAGATTAATGTTGTATTCAAGAGATGTCATGTAATTGTGTGTGTATATATATATGCATGAAAAGTATTGTATTCCTAATTTCAGGTAGCCTCTCTCTTTTGTAAAATAACTGCAAGTGTATGTTTGTGAATGTTTTTGCATAATTGGTAAATATGAGAAGGATATGAACTTATATAGTCGTCATGCATGTGCATAACTTAAATCCTTGTTCTATCCTGAGGGGAAATATGTCATTACTTATTGTACGCACTATCGTAACCATTATATATATATATATATATATATATATATATATTGATACATGTGTATATACCTGTTCTTCATGGGGTTGGGACGCTCGAAATTAATAAGTATTTCAGAAAATGGGGCGATACAAAGAGACTCTGGGAAAACCATAGAGTGCATTGGGACAAGCACAAGGTTCCTGAGACTCAATAAGTCTTGTAAAGGACTCAGAGAAAGACTTCACGAAAGTGGATAAGTCTTGGATCAGACTGTTAAGCCAAGGGGAAATCCTAATCTCACCTCGGGGAACCATAACCGTTTCTTTGGGGCGATGGTTAGATTTGGGACCTTTAATTGATCAAGGGTGATATTTAATCTCAACTGTTGATCTAGAGGAGAGGATAGATCCTGACCCCCAATCAGAGCTGGTTATGAAGTGTGTAGATTTTGCATCCCAAATCAACGAGGATCGTTGATTTATCAGAAGGTGGCTATGGTGGATTTTGGACCATTGGATACGTCGTGGTGGACATAGTTTGAGACTGAGGACACATAAGATCCAGTGTCCTCATAGTCGTTGGATTCAACATGAATATTGGTTCTCACCTTAGATCATGAGGGTGAGCATTATCAAAGTCCCATTGTCAAAGTAGCTCGAAAATCCCAAAGTGGAGGCACACCAAAAGGAGGAGTCTGAGGGATAATTTAGGTTATCCATCGAAGTACATCTCATGAATAACCTCCACCATCGATCACTATGGGTCTTGTTTACGCAGGACTAAGAGAGGGGATGAAGTCATACTGAGGTATCATGCAGACAATGACCACCAACGTGACCATAGGATAACACGTGTCTAGCTAGCGTGTCTAGGGGGTGATAGGTGTATCCCAAGGAATGACCCTAGGCTAAGGGTCATACGAAAAAAGGGGGCTAAGAGACCTTATGAACTCAAACCAAATATTTATCATTAGATCTTTGAGATGAATTATTGACCATTGATCTATTGGGATCGAGGAGCTCTATGAATAAGATCTGATTGTTGATGTGTCGAGATAGGAGGAGCTCCGAGAGGAGTTCTAGGCCATCCATCGTGAAGCATAATTCATAGTGGAATTGACCAGAGACACTCCGATGGGGAAGCTCTGAGATGCAACCTAGACCGTCGATCTACCAAGGCCCGAGGGATAACATAGACCATCCGTTAATATTTATTTGAATATTCAAGTAGATGATGTAGATGGTGCCACGTGTCATGATGCAAGTGGTTCCATGTGTCAAACACAGAAGGTGCCACATGGCATAGAAATTTGGCACTTGTAGGTGAGATTCTGTGGGAAGTGTGAATTCCACATGTCAAGTGGCGATGGTGCCATGTGTCATGTAGATATGATGTTACATGTTAAGAGGATTTGGAACTTGTAGGTGAAAATCCAAGAATATCTAGGACGTTCGTCAAAGTTCAAATATTGGCAAGGTTGTGTATTGGCCAAGAAGAATGATGACAATGGGATGAGAATCGTTGATCTAATGTTGATGAGAGTTGATCTTCTCCGTTGATTTTTTTCATGATTAGATGATAGAGGGGAGAAGAGATGACTTCATGGTGACGTGAGGGTGCCAACAAGGCAACCAACGTGTCCAAGTAGTGATAAGTGTCACCAAGGGATTGGGCATCGAGATGAAGGTGGGTCCCAATGGACAAGGAGGCCCTTTGGGCCCTCACTTTAAACTATGACTGTTAGATCTGATGGGTTTCATCCTTGGAAAATCTAGACCATAGACCTATGAGGAATCATTGTCGGAGTTAGAATATGGGTGAACTTAGAGGAGGCCCAAATGTCGATGACACATGCATCAACGATGCGATGAGAACCTTTGATTTGTCTATGGGTGAGCAGAATATTTGTCATTGATCATCCGTAACATTTTTGCAGAGAGGAGAGAGAACAATGACATCATAAATGATGGGGCATGCCAACAAGGAAGCTAGAGTATCCTTAGGATGACAAGTGTCATATTTTATTTAGTTAACGTAGGTTCGAAGAGGACTGATGAGGGTAATTGTTGATCTCATTAGAGATTTGACAAGGATATTTGGACCGTTAAATCCATATACACTATCGTCAGAAGTGTGGGAGGTTGGAATGGTCACATTCTACCAAGAAATGTCAACGACGACGAAGTAATCACCGACAACTAAGAGAGTTGGGGCTAACGACAATCATTGATTGGAGAAGGGACAAGGTGACACCTCCATCGTTGATCTCAGGGGCCACATTCATGAGCCATGGGGACTGTTGGGATCCAGGCATCAATCCCCATTTAAAAGGATATTTTCGATGTTCTCTGAGCTGTCAAGATCGAGAGATGAAAGTCATAGGATTTGGGTGAGGTAATGTTTGATACATCGTCGTCAGATTTTTGGGATAGTGAGAGTGATTTGTGGAATAAAATAAAGGTCAACGACGATAAAAGGTGGTCTAAGGGATTGTGCCATAAATCTAACGTGTCACTGCCACATCAAATGGAATGCGTAATAAGCAAGCATGTGGATGCCACATGGTAATGAGCTAGTTGATGACCAATGAATGCCCGAAAAAATTCGAGAAACCATAACTTTCAATCCAGAGATCAGTTTTGGGAAAAATTATAGTCGTTGGAAATATCTTGATGAGCATAATATGATGGTGCTACTAAAAGGAAATTCTAATACCCCATTCCCTTAAATTATAACTAGGGGGCTAGGTGTCTTACAGAGTGGTATCAGAGGAGGCAACTACACTTGGTCTGCTAGGGCTCATGAAAGAGTCAAATAAATTTTATTAGAAATTATAAAGGGGGATGGTATGCGACCCTACCCAATTTATAAGGGCCTAATAATTCCCAACCATATAACCAAACGATTAATTCTTAGAGTGATTTACCATGTTTGCCAAGAGGTATTTTCTCTTAGCATAGTGGGAGGTCAGGAGGTGGAAATAAAATTACCCTCAAGAGCGTCGTTGTGGATTTATTGACCACCATGTGTCCCTTAGTGGATATTTCGAAACCACCAGTGTGAAGTAGCCTTCTATTAACTCACGCGTGACTTGAGTGGGTGATTTTAATCTGAACTGTCTATCCTTACCTATGATCCATGGTTATGTT
Source organism: Picea glauca (assembly GCA_000966675.3). Taxonomy (NCBI): domain Eukaryota; kingdom Viridiplantae; phylum Streptophyta; class Pinopsida; order Pinales; family Pinaceae; genus Picea; species Picea glauca. Next base: position 579,043 of record JZKD02S1644812.1, read on the forward strand.
TCCACAGTATATAACTATGAGGATCGTTGATATGATTGTGATCAAGGATCATTATTATAACTTAACTGCCGAGGATTTGACCATGAATTCCATGATTCAACGATGGATATTGAATCAACCTTTTGATTTGACAATTCTCGAGTCTCTGTTTTACCCAACATATGAATTCGTCGAATTTCACTATGCAAACAATTAACACCCAAAATCTCAAGACTGATAATGTCCTTGCATTATTATCCGTGAGGATTTATTTTAAACCTTATTGCTGAAAAAAGGGATGAGATTGTATGCTTCTCTTGCATGAATAAAAATGAATTGTACATTGTTATTGTATGTTTAATGATGAAGCTATTTTATTTTATAAATATATTCTATGTTGATTATAATATGGTGGATAATCAACTAACGAAATTTTTTTATCATCATTACTTAATCAGTTAGTGACCTTCCATACAAGCTATAACTGAAAGGATGGTGACACACCATGAATGGTGAGAGAGATGTTATAACAAAGAAGAATAATATGATTAAAGGAGAGAGACAAAACCTCCTCGAAATCTAGTTGAGAATGTGAGAAGTCTCATGGAAGAGATGCAGATATTTAATGCCGATAATGACAAGATAATGAAAGAGAAGGAGAAACAGATTGCATTAAATGCAATTATACTACAAAGTCTGTCATATATATAGAGACAGTTACAGTATCAACCAACAACCAATAATGTGGACAAACACCAACCTGAGAAAACCCAGAGTTTTCCTGAGATACATAGGCATGGTCATGAAAGAAGTAATGAAAGAAGAAACACTCCCGAGAAGGCCCGACATGGAACCAAGAGGCATGCAAAAACCCAAGACTCATCTAAATATTCCTCTAGTGAAGAGGAAGAAATCTTCAAGGAATTGTCCAACAGAGAGACTAGTTCACATTCTCAGAGGAAAATAAAGAAGAGGAAGCAGTCCAAGAGAAGCGACCCTGAAGAATTTAAGAATTCCAAGACACCCAATTTTGATGGAGAAATCAAAAATGGGGAAGAAGCAAAATCTTGGATACTTATCCTAAAGAAGTATTTCAAAGTTCATAACTACTCTGAAAACTTGAAATCCCGAATAACTATATTTAACATGAATAGAAAGGCCTCTATATAGTGGGAGGACCTTAGAAATGTAAAGGGAATCCATGAGGAGTTTTATTTGGGAAAATTTGAAAAATACTTCAAGAAGAAGTACCTATCTCAAAGGTACTATTATGAAAGGACTAAGGAGTTATATGAACTCAAACTAGGATAGCTAACCATAGATGAATACATTGACAATTTTCAGGAGCTACTAAGGTATGTTCCCTATATAAAGGAAGAAAATATGAGGATGAAAATATTCCTCAGTGGGCTGCCTCAATATTTTCAAAACAAAATTGAGTTTGATGAACCTAAGACCTTGGAGGATGCCATTAGGAAAGCTAGGTATTGTTATGAACAAGTCAACCAAAAGACAAAATATCCGAAGGAATGGAAGAAGAAAGGTAAAATGGGATTCAAGAAGAAGGGGGTTAAACCCTCAAGGTTTAAGAATTATGGGAATAATTATAGGATGAGCCTTCCCACTAGAAGTTTGAAGCAATAGAACTTACCATCTTAGAGTGGAAATAAAACCTTTGGATCATCCCTGAGAAGGACTGAGAGTACAAAGAAAGAGCCACTGAAATGTTGGGGTTTTGGAGAAGAACATTTGCTAAGGGACTGCCCTCATAGGTAGCCAAATAGTAGGAGAGTATACAATGTCCAAGAGGCTACCAATAGATGATGTGGCCAAGATTGTACCAAACATTCATGCAGCCATGGATAATAGACAAGAAAACCATCAAGCAATGGTTGAAATAAAAGGTATGATAGCCAACCATCTTGTTTATATTCTTATTGACCCTGATTCTAATTTGAGTTATGCTTCTCCTCAAACTATTGAGAAATGTAAATTACAACAAGTAAAACATGCTAAACCATGGATGGTGCAGCTAGCCAATGGAACGAAAAGAAAGGTAGCAAAGGTCATAACAACATTCCAACTCATTATGAATGGGATGTCTACTGAAACAACCATGAACATAATTCTCTTAGGATTTTATGACATGTTGATTGGTATGGATTGGTTGGATTCCCACAAAGCCAAGTTGGATTGTTAAAACAAAACATTAGAGTGTGAAGATGAGGAAGGGAAAAGAAGGACCATACAAGGAATTCAAAAGATTGTTTCAGTGAGACAAATATCATCCCTTCAAATGAAGAAGTATTGCAGGAAATGATACCCCTTGTATGAAATACAAGTACTGAACTCAATTGAGGACCATAAACCAAGACTAGAATCCCATCCTATAGTGAGAGAATACTGAGATGTGTTTCTTGAAGAGGTATCTGGTTTACCTCCAAGAAGAGACATTGATTCCTCAATAGAATTGGTACCTGGAGAGGTGTTGTTATCGGATTAATTGGTAAGTGTGAACACAAACATATCTCCCTAGATTCCACTGGAAAATAGAACAAAACAGAACAAAATGCACACTTCTCCCTAAACTTCATTATCATATGAACTAGTTTAATGAGTTACAAGTGACATACCTTTTAAATGATGTTTGTCCTCGCTAGTGTTGTCTTTGTAGTTCCTTCCTTGAGTTTGTAGAATAGTAAGCCTATATAAGAATCACAAACCAACAAATAAAGAGAACAAAGATATACATATTCTAATGAAGTCTATGTATATGATCAAGGAATTATACAATAGAAGACGAGATGCTTATATAGGGAAGAAATGCATTATTGTATTAAGTGAATAAAAAGTGGAGAATACAACCCATGCCTTGATGTTGTAAGGTCCCTTCCAACAGTTCCTTTCTTCCCACACACTTCCACTCCATGGATTCTGAGATCAACAATCTATCTTGATAAAGCAAAGCTCAAAGACAACATACAAGCTCCAAAAACTCCAATCTACAAAACTCAAATACTTTCCAACCCAATCAAGCTAATTTTCCAAGATAACCTTCCCCATGAGAACTCCCCTCCTTTTATAAGATGAAAAGGATAGGGTGAGGAGGTTAGGATTATCCCATGAGATCATGGATGTGACTTATATCCAAACCGATCAGAGGCCACCTCACCCTCGAAGCTTCTCTTCTATAACTTTCAAGAAATTCCTCTTTTTCTTTCGTACGAAAATCGTCGCACCCTTAACAATGAGAAAATTGTGTTGACGTCGCATGCCACTATGGTGCAACCTACAGGGATACTATATCGTCACACCTTTAACACTAATCAAGGTGCGACGATCAAATTTTATAAGGTTTTTTCAAAGGAAAAGATAATTTTCATCTTTCTGGGAAAATGTGTCTTCATTCTTCTTCAGGGATTCAGGCCATTGATCCTTTTAAACACAAGGATAGGTTTACATCATTAACGGTCATAGAGGTGATGAAAATAATGTGTAACAGGTGCCAATGTCAAGATCACTTTATAGAATGAGCACCCTAGAGCTACTTGAGATCAAATTGTAATTGAAGGAAATGTTAGATAAGGTTTATGTTCGGCCTAGTGTGTCTCCTTGGGGAGCACCAACTTTTTTTGTGAAGAAAAAGGATGGAACAATCAGTTTGTGAATATACTATAGACAACTTAAAAAAATGAAAATTAAGAATAAGTATCCCTTGCCGATAATTGATGACTTATTTGACCAGTTAAGGGGTGCCAAAATATTCTCCAAGATTGATTTGAGATTTGGATACCATGAAGTCCAAATTAGGGATGAAGACATCCACAAAACATCCTTTAGGAAAAGGTATCAGAACTACAAATTTGTGGTGGTGCCATTTGGGCTTACCAATGCACTAGCCACCCTCATGTGCTTGATGAATAATGTACTCAACAATTTCTTGGAAAGATTTGTTTTAGTTTTCATTGATGATAGCCTAATTTATTCAAAGAGAAGGGAAGAGCATGAAGAGCATCTCAATTTATTACTTCAAGTACTAAGAGAGCACAAGCTCTATGAAAATATTAGCAAGTCTGACTTCTTCCAAAAGAAAGTCCACTACTTATGCATGGTATCTCTAAGAAAGGGGTGGTAGCTGACCCTAATAAGATCAAGTCCATTATGGATTGTCCTACACCAAAAGATGTAACTGATATTAGATCCTTTATGGGCCTAGAAAGATACTATAGAAGATTCATAAAATGGTTTTCCAAGATTGGTTACCCAATCATGTCTCTTAAGAGAAAAGGAGTTAAATTTTCCTGGACAACAATGTGTGAGGAAAATTTCCAGCAACTGAAACACCTCTTAACCAATGCCTGACCAATATTGAAAATTGTAGACCCAAACAAGGATTTCCTTCTGTGTACCGATGTATGCAAGGAAGGACTTAGAGGAGTCCTCATGCAGGAAGGGAATTTAATCTATTATGAATCTAGAAAATTGAATAAACATGAAATACATTATGTGACCCATGACCTAGAATCAACTTCCATAGTGCATGCTTTAAAAATGTGGAGGCATTATCTCCTAGGAAGAAAATTTGTGCTTATGACAAACCATAGTGGGCTGAGGTATTTGTTTGACCAACCCAAACTAAATTCTAGGAAAGCCAGATGGATGGCTTTCATAAGTGAGTTTGATTTTGAAATCAAACACATTAAAGGGAAAGAAAATAGAGTGGTGGATTCGCTATGTAGAAGTATGAAAGTGATTCACTTAGCTGTGGTAAACACCTATGAATTAGACATCAATGAAAGAGTTAAAAGTGCATAAGAAGTAGATGAATTTTTCAAGGCTGTAAAGACACATCTCAAACAAGAGCCCATAGGGCTGAAGTATGTTGATTATCAACAAATGAATGATGACCTGCTAACTTAAACAGGAAGGTTGTACATTCTTAATTGTGATGGATTGAAGAGGTTAATCATCGTAGAAATACATAAAATACCATATAATGGTCATCCTAGTTACCCAAAAATGATCACAGCCACTAAGAAATTATTCTATTGGCCAGGAATGAAAAAGGACTTAGCTAAATACTTACCTAAATGTTTGGAATTTCAACAGATTAAAGTGTAACACAAGCACCCAGCCGAGTTTTTTCATCCCCTACCTATTCCAGAGTGGAAATGGGAAACCATCTCCATGGATTTCATCACAGGATTACCTAAAATAGCCAAACAAAATAATCCCATCATGGTAGTTGTCAATAATTTGAGCAAGGTTGCTCACTTTATACTGGTTGTGGAACAAAATTTCTATTTAATACATATATAACCCTCAAAATGATGGGAAAACAGAGAGGGTAAACCAAGTCTTGGAGGATATGTTAAGGATGCATGTGATGCATCAACTCAATAAATGAGAAGAATACCTACCCCTCGTAGAATTTTCCTACAACAATGGCTACCAGGAATCCTTGAAAATGAGTCCTTTTGAATCTCTCTATGGTAGAAAATGCAATATCTCAATTAGCTGGGATAACCAAGTTGACAAAATTACACTTGGTCCAGATATGCTAAGGGAGTTAGAACAACAAGTAACTCAAATAAAGAAAAATCTAAAGGTGGCACGAGATAGGAAGAAGAGATATGCAAACAACAAAAGGAGCCACAAAGAGTTAAAATTAGGACATCATGTGTATCTTCGAATCAAACCCCAAAGAAGTTCTTTGAGAATGGGAACACATTCCAAGATGACACCCCAATTTTGTGGACATTTTTAAATTCTATACAAAGTGGGACCTATAGCGTATAGATTAGATTTACCTCCCATAGTGAAAGCACATAATGCTTTCTATGTTTCCTTGTTAAACAAATATATACATGATTATGCTCACGTAATTGACTGGTATGTCATCTAGGTGGAGCCAGAGGGAGAGTTCCTGCCATAACCATAGTGTATCCTAAACAAGAGAGATATCCCTCTCAGGAACATAACCATTTCATAGGTCAAGGTGCAGTGGAAACACTTTGGTCCCGATGAAGCTACATGGGAAATGGAGGATGACATGAAAGAGGCATACCCTTTTTTTGTCACTGCTATATATAGAGTTTTTGCGGTAGATAGAACACCGAGGGTGGTGTTCCTTTAAGGGGGGGTTGTAAAACCCATGTTTCCCCTAGTCTATAAATAGAAGTATTATCATAACCAAACTATGAACATTTTTGTTATGTGACCATTGGAAGACAATGGACCTTTTGATCTATTTGGTAATGTGCATATTGATTATTAATACAATAGAGAAATGTTGAACTACTACTGAAGGGATGGCCTTCACAAGTTATGATTTCATGAGAGGAATGGTGCAATAGGGAGGAAAACACTAGTTGAAATGACCCTACCAGGTAGTAGCCTGTCAAATTAAAAACAATACAGACCCTGAACTATACTTTTCCTGAGAAGCTTAATTATCAGTTTAGCTGGTATTTTGGTAGTCTCCTCGATAATTAAAGAAGGATCGACAAAGACCATTAGGAATCTCTTGACATTACCTACGAGGTATTGGGGAAGAATACACGCAAAGAGGAGGAGGATAGACAAAAGGGGAGGCACGATTGAGAAAAGAGGCCTGCGCACTGGAGATAGAGAGAACTATTTGGTTCAGAGAAAAGATAAAATAAAGAGGCAATAGAAGTTCCCAGGAAAACCTTGTAGAATACTATAAATCCTCTCATAGAATCGTACCCTATCTTGGGGGTGGGTAGTTGCAGCAATGCAAGTGTGGCTTTGCCTATGGTTGGGTGGAGAGCGATACACCCTTGAGTAATAGACATCAAATCTCAAATTTTGTAGATAAGTAACTCGTTTATTTATGTGTATTGATTTAACTATGTGTATGGTTGAATGATCAACATGATGCTTTTGGATATGAATACTTGGCCTATGAGCTTAATGGTGTATTCTAGAGATGTCTTGTAAGTGTATAGACTATATATATATATATATATATATATATATATATATATATATATATATATATGTGTATGTATCCTCTCTCTTTTTTAAAATAACTGCAAGTGTATGTTTGTGGAAAATCTTGTGTAACTGGTAAATATGAGAAGGATATGAACTTATATAATCATTGTGCATGTGCATAAACTAAATCTCTATTTTAACCTGAGGGGAAAGATGTCCCTGCTTACTGTATGCACTGTCGTAACCATTCTCACACACACACACACACACACACACACACATGTGTGTGTGTGTGTGTGTGTGTGTGTGCGCGTGTGTGTATACTTGTTCTTCACGGGGTTGGGACGCTCGAAATTAATAAGTATTTCAGAAAATGGGGTGATACAGAGAGACCCTGGGAAAACCATGGAGTGCCATGGGACAAGTGCGAGGTCCCTGAGACTCGATATTTCTTGTAAAGGACTCAGAGAAAGACTTTGTTAAAGTGGCTAAGTCCTGGAGTGGACTGTTAAGCGAGGGGGAAACCCTAACCTCACCTAGGGAAACCATAACCATTTCTTTGGGGTGGTGGTTAGATCTGGGTCATTTATTTGATCAAGGGAAATATTTAATCTCAACCATTGATTTGGTGAAACATATAGATACTAACTCTCCATCGGAGTTGGTCATGAAGCCCATAAAGTATGTACCCCAAATCAACGAGGATCATTGATTCATCGGAGTGTGGCTACACTGGATCGTGGACCATTGGATCCATCATGGTGGACATGGTCAGAGACCGAGGACACATAAGACTTGGTGTCCTCACTGTCATTAGATTCGACATGATGATTGGTTCTCACCATAGATTGTGAGGGTGAGCATTATCAGAGTCCCATGGTCAGAGTATCCTAGAAGGCCCAAAGTGGAGGCACATATAAAGGGGGAGTTTGAGGGAAAATTTGGGCCATCCATCAGGGTACAACCCATGAATATTCTCCACCATAGATCATTGTCAGTCTTGTTTAAGAGAGACTAAGAGAGGGGATGACGCCAGAACGACGTTTCATGTTGACAAGGACCGCTAGTGTGACCAGAGGATAACACGTGTCTCACTAGCGTGTCTTAGGGGTGAAAAGTGTCTCTCGAGGAATGGCCCGAGGCCAAGGGTCGTATTAAAAAAGGGGGATAAGAGAACTTATGAACTCACCCCAGATATTTATTGTTATATATCTGAGATGAATTCCCAATCGTTGATCTGTCGGGATCGGGGAGCTCCGAGAGGAGATCTGGGTCGTCCATTATGAAGTGCAATTTGGAGTTGAATTGACCAGATACACTCTGATAAAGAAGATTCAAGATGCAACCTAGACAGTCGATATGCCAAGGTTTGAGGGATATCACATAAGATCTGGACCATTAATATTTATTTGAGGATTCAAGTAGATGACATGGATGATGCCACGTGTCATGACCCAGGTGTTGCCATGTGTCAATCATAAAAGGTGCCATCTGGCATAGCGATTTGGCACCTGTAGGTGAGATTCTGTAGAAAGTGTGAATGCCACGTGTCAAGTGGCGATGATGCCACATGTCATGCAGAGATAACGTTACATGTCAAGAGGATTTGATACATGTAGGTGAAAATTTGAGAATATATGGGCCATTCATCGGAGTTCAAATATTGGCAAGCTCGTGTATCGAATAAGAAGGATGACGACAATGAATAAATCGATGATGAGGCAAGAATCATTGATTTGTTGTTGACGAGAGATGATATCTGCCATTTAATTTTTCTGTGACTAGATTATAGAGGTGAGAAGAGATGATGCCATGGTGACGTGAGGGTTCCAATAAGGAAACCAATGTATTCAAGCAGTGACAAGTCTCATGAAGGGATTGGCCATCGGGATGAAGGTGGGTCCCAAAGGACAAGGAACCCTTTGGGCCCTCACTTTAAACTATGATTGTTATATTAGTAGGGGTTCATCCTCAGAAAATCTAGACCATAGACGTCTGGCATATCATCATCAAAGGTAGAATATGGGTGAACCCGGAGGAGGCCTAAATGTCGATGACACAAGCATCGTCAACAAGAAGAGAACCATCAATTTGACGAAGGGTGACAGGAATATCCATCATCGATCATGTGTGAGACTTGTGCAAATATGAGTGAGATCGATAAAGTCATAAATGACATGGCATGCTAGCAAGGTAGCCAAAGTATCCCTAGGATGACATGTGTCATATCTTAGTTTGTTGACGTGGGTTCAGAGAGGAATGACGAGGGTAATCATTGATCTCATCAAATATTTTACGAGGCAATCTTGACCATTAAATCCATATATAATGTTGTCGGAAGTGTGGGAGGTTGGCATGGTCTCATTCGACCAAGAAATGCTGATGACAACGAAGTAATCATCAAAAAATAAGGGAGTAGAGGCTAACGACAACTATTTATTGGCGAAGGGACAAGGTGAAATATCCACCACTGTACCAAAGGACATCTCTGACATGCTCTGAGCTGTCAATATCAAGAGCTGAGAGCCATGGGATTTGGAAGAGGTACTCTTTGGTACATCATTATCGAAGTTTTGGGATAGTGAGAGTGGTTCATGGAATAAAAGAAAGATCGATGATGACGAAATGTGGGCCAAGGGATCGGGTTGTAAATCTGACGTGTCACTGCCACATTGGATGGAAAGAGTAATAAGATACCACGTGGATGCCACATGGTAATGAGTTGGTTGTTGACCAATGAAGGGCCAAAAAACTTTGAGAAGCCATAACTTTCGATCAAGAGCTCGGTTTTGGGAAAAATTACAGTTGTTGGAAAGCTATTGAAAGGAAATTTTGAGATGGATTAAGGGAATGAAATTTTAATACCCCATTCCCTTAAAATCTAACTAGGGGGTTGGGTGTGTTACATACATCACATTTTTTATGGAATGTTTGGAATGTTTGGCATATTTGGTGATGTTTTGGGCTTGAATACCCAACACCCTATTTCTTGACCGAGGGATGGCATGACACTCTTCTAGATTTACATCCTAGCCTTTGGAGGCTTTTCCATCGCACGTGCCACCTTGGAGAGAGATTTTATGGGCTAAAGCCGCATCATTTTTTTTATTTTTTGGTCATTTGTAATCCTATGTGGGAAAAAAATCGAGATGTCTTTTCAATTTAACATTGTAACTTAAGGTTTAGACCTAAAGTCATGGATTTAATTGTAAAGTGGACAAACTAGGGATTTATTATCCTCATATAAATATAAGGAAAGTCATTTCTCACAAATGATAACTCATCACTTGATAAATATCTCTTGGACTGAAATTTTGACCCTCTTAGTCAATTTTCTATCTCCTTTCTCTTGTGCAAAAATGGATGGAAGTCTTGTTTATTGGTGGAATAAAGGCTAGCGACTTGTCTTGGATGCTTTCTTCTTGGCAAATTTTTGGAATATCTTGATAAGTAAGGGTTTTTCATGCTATCTCCTAGATTAGGTAAGGAATTTGTGCAATTATTTATTTTATTCTTAATTTCAAGATCATATTATCAAAGGTTAGGAAGAGTATAAGGGCATATACTCTACATCAAGTAATTTTTTGTTATTTTCATTGAAAAGGCTTAAGGATTGTTACAAGGAGTAAGAGGGTTTACACCCTTGTAGAAAGACCTTTCTAGGGTTTATTTTCTCTAGTGAGTAATAGGGTTTAAACCCCTAGAAGATCATCAAACCCTAGTTTAACTTGGTTTTGATCAAGAAAGAGACTCCATTAACCCAATAGGCAAGGCACTAGTTTCATTCGAGATTGAATATTGTTGCATTGGTAAACATGAAATTGAAGAGATTGAATTGTTCAAGGTTGGATTTAAATTCTATATGTCATTATCTCTCTTGTCCTATAAGAGTGTCTTTATTGGCTAAGTGTGTTGGACAACTGAGAGGGGGAGTGAATCAGTTGTTACCGTGCTTAAACAATTATGCTTCTTTTAAAATCTTTACAAGGCACTCAATGATGATCACAATAATGCAGGGAAATAAACAATGGCACATTCAGCATCGGTCACATATATGAGAAACACAGAGACAAATATTTCCCGAGGAAACCCATACAAGGTAAAAACCTCTTCTTCTTTATATGATAAGTATTATTTACATTCTTTACATTATCATACATATGAGCGCCAACTCATTGTGAGGCTACAACCTCTGTTTTTGCAAGCTGCAACTTGCTGAGAGCACCAACCCTCTGTTTTCTCTAGCACCCACTAGAAGGGAGCACCAACTCCCTGGTTTCTCTAGCACCAACTAGAAGGAAGCACCTACTCCCTGGTTTCTCTAGAACCAACTAGAAGGAAGATACTACTCCCTATGTTCAAGCAACCACTTGAACCTCTGAGGACACCAGTCCTCCCTAGCACCTCCCTTCCACCATAGATTATGAATATGAAATACTGAAACCTATTACAGTGATATAGTGTTCAATAATAGCTTACCAGTCTCATCATTGTTCTGCAAGATTTTTCTACTCAGTCTTCCTCACTGTCTTCCTGCATGCATCCACTGCCCATTCTATTCTTCTGCCTTTTGTGCTCTGTGTGCCATCCCCATTCAATGCAACTTTTGTTTCCTGTCGATTTCAGCTGCTGCACCACCCCTTTACTTCTTCACACATGCATTACTTCACCTCAGCAACAACAACTTCATCACTTCTCTATACCGTGTACTTATAGCTTCTGTGCACCTTGTGCATGTAATGTATGCCATGCCTCTGCCTATTCACACCGCGTTAATCTCTTCCACATATCGAGTGCTCTGTCTGATCATCATAGTAACCCTTCAGCTTCTCTAGTGGTTTTCCCACGCGTTCAACATCATTGGATGTCATGCTAAGATTTCTCAGCCTCTTTGGCAGTCGAGACTCTTCATCTTCTCTGGCATAGTCGAGATTATACTTTCTGCTTCAGTTACAAACTTCAACGCTCATCCACTTGTCAGTTGCCTCCATGAATAGTCTTTGTTCTACTGGATGATCTCTTGAGACTCTTCACCTCCTCTGTCAATCACCTCGAAGTGTCTTCGAGTCCTCTGGTAGAACTCATCACTGGTTTTTGGTAGGTTCACTATGTCGTGCAACAGTAGCCCTCCGATCTCCTTCAGTTTCATCTGCACCATTGAATGATCTTCATAAGCTTGCCTTTATTTCGTATTTCATCATTTCGGATTTCCTATGGCCAAGTGTCTCGCCAGTCCATGTCGTTATCTATGAAACTCCAAAACATAGCTTTTCTGCACTAGCTCCTTCCTTTATATGACCATGGCCATGAGCAAGTGCTTGTTCATAAATTGCTTTTCGAGATTTCATTTTTTGGCATTTCGGGACTCCTGATGTTGAGAGTCTCTGACTTCTCCATATCCCGGTAACCGAAATCCCGATCTCCAATACATCGAGGGGGGTCAGATCAATGGTCCACGATCTCTTCGAACCAATGACTGAAATCATTTCGCGATTTTGCAAATCGCGATTTCGACATTCCTGTGGTGAATGTTCTTGATGCTTCCAACTACCGATCCATGAAACTTCGAAATGGCATGGGATCATTTTTGGGACCTGCATGCCTCAATGGCAGGCCTCCTCACGTTCGACAGTAGGTCTACATCATTGACCCCTGATCGAATGATTCCATGGGTGTTCGAATTCAGCTCATCTATTCACATTCGCTGGAATGTACTAAGGTACCTTGGGAATCATTGACATTAATGGTGATCTCCCTCGCACTTGTTAACAGTTCGCACCATTGACCGGTAATCAAGTGGTTTCTGCCATGTTTGACATCAGAACATTTATTCACATGGTTAGAATCGTACCACATTGGGATCGGTAAGAAGACCCTGGGTTGAGTGATCACCTTGATATATACTTTGCCCAGGCTGCGAAGGAGTTTCTCTTGGACAAATGACACATATACTGTTACATAGATCCACTTTGTATTGGTCATGGCTATGTCTTGTCATCTCGTAGATCCACTGTGTATTCTTCATGGCTACGATCAGTTCGAGTCATCAGAGTATAGATCCACATTGTATCTTCAGTGGCTATACCTTTTTATCAATACAATTATGGATCCACAGTGTATTTTATGGCGGCCATATCGTGCAAGTCTTGATCACCCAAGCATAGGTATGCCTGCCTTGGGTTTGAAACATGTCATGATATTTGTTGGATGTTTGTGTGCAACTTCCGTCAGGTTCTCCGAGTCTATACCCTTGCTTGAACGTCTACAAAGCATTTCAGTCATCAGTTCACATCTTCTAACTTCATGCTTTGGGGGGCATTCTGTTACACGTCAAATTTACTCAACTGGATAAGTGTCGCATATTCCTCTCAATTGTCGTAAGTGTCGCATCTGCCTTACGACTTTCGCAAGTGTCGCAAGTTGTTCATAAGTGTCGCAAACGCTATTCAAACATACTTCCTTGACGACGACACTACAGAGACACTTAAAACATCTCATGTACTTGGTTTGGAGAAGGAGAACTGGTTAACTAAAGTCAAGGGACTCTTGACACCTGAAAAGATCTCTGAAACAATGGTTTTGAGGGTGAGCGCTCCCCTATATCAGCCTTAGGAGCGCTGGCACCCCCCTACAAGGCTTCAGGGAGCGTTATAATGCTCTCTTGCCCTTTTACAGGAGCGCTACTCACTTTTGGAGCGCTAGCACTTCCCTTAACCTTCTCAGGGAGCGCTACAACGCTCTGATACCCCTTTTGCAGGAGCGCTGCCTAATCTGAGGCAATAGTTGGCCTGTTGAGGAGAATAATGGGAGGATCTTTCAAGATTAGAAGGCAGTTGCATTCGAATTCTTGGTTTCATTAGAAGATCCCTGATCTAAGGAAGAGGTTCCCCAACTTGTTCTAAAGATAACTCAAGAGGTTAAGCTCCTCTTAACCTATATAAGCAGGCTCTATGATGGTGGAAAGGGGGAAGAACTGCTAGCATGAAACCTATGATCTCATAGGAAACACACAGTCAGCCAAAGGAGAGCGATCAGTGAAGCTGTTGTTATCCAGGTTGCGGACCTTTCAGGCAAGGGTTAGACGAAGAGGACCCGACGAAGCTGTCGAATTCGCATCTACGATTGTAAGTATTGCTATCGTTATTCTCATTAATATGACACGCTTGGCCTGTTTCTTTCTAGTTTGTGTCTAATGTTACATAAACTTATCATTGATAGATAGATCTGTTTTCAAGCTAATATCAATAGAGTAGGAAGTGGTCGTATCTTGTTTGTCTACAGGACTCAGCGAGGAGCAAAGGATTGAAGCTCAACTCGGAGCATGCAGGGACAAACGTCGATAAAGAGGTACTTCTGTCCTCCTTCCTTCTCATGTGTTAGTTTGTATAGATTTGAAAGGAAGTCAGTGTCCACGTTAAGCATTTTCTGTCTTAGAGTTAGGGTCAAGCTCTTTGAGGCAATCTACCTGTCCGCAGGGAGATTTTCCTACAACACCCATTTCAAAAAATCTTTAAAACAATGAGTCTTGGGAAGTTTCCTCTTGTCAAGAGGCATGTTGTAGGTCCTCCAAGTCTTAGCCATGCAACAGTCCAGGTGGCTTGAGCCAACCTGACGAAAAAGGAAGCAAAATATCTGTTAATCTTTATTTTTAAGTTTTATATGTTTTATTTAGCATGTTTAATTAGGCCGAAGGGTTTTTAAGGGGAAACAAAATTAACATCGATTTCAATTTCTTAAAAAAAGGTACTCCACGAGCAAGGAGCAAGAATAAAGGGTTATTTTTCCACTTGAAGAGCCCTGATTCATTCCATTAAATAAGTAATATTGTTCATTGGCTAAGCTTCTAACTCTTGAGCATCACCAGAAGAGGCCCGATTCATTCCATTATGGCTAAATCCAGGAATTAATTAAATAAGTAATATTGTTGGATGGTTAAGCTTCTAACTCAACCATATGCCTTCATCTTTAATGTTCAGAAAGATCGTGGTATTCAAATGGTAATATGACCCAAAAACGTTTTTTCATTATTTTTAATTTTAAATGAAATAATAAAATATTAGGACAAGAATTGTTTGAGACAGAGTGTTGTTAATTTTAGCTGAGATGTGATAAAAGTTGGAAATGGCTCACGACAAGTGTAGGTTGTGGGCGGCTGTGAATTGATTATTTTCATATTATTTCAAAAACATCTATGAAAATCTCATCATGTATGTACTGTGTATTGAATGTATCTCATCAGATTGAAGAACTAGAAGGCTTGTTTAAGGAGAAGTTTGTAATGGCGTTTAGGAATTGGTGATGTAAATCTCGACAAAATCTCTATTTTTTATTGTTTAAATTGTCTTTTCGAATGTATAAATGGATTCAGCGTGCTGAAAAATTTTAGGACATTCGAATTATACAAACTTAACCACTCAAATCTACAAATCCTTTCCTTTTGAGCTGAACAAAAATAATTTCTCAAATCCATTTTTGATTGCTTAAAGAGGGCTCCATTGGGTCAAAACTTCTGTCAAAACCCATGATACTACTCCATATGAAATTATTTGGCAAATGACCAACAGGATAATGTTAATTTGAACCTTAAGGTCATTTATTTGACTATTTATATCACTATTCTCTTTGTAATCCGTTTTCTTTGGATATGCACCTCCCTTTCCTCCATCCTTTCCTTCTGTCACTTCCGATGCAGAGGGCTACTAGTGAAAGGTAAAGGAGGAAAGTATATCCGCTACAGGAAAAAAGATAACTGGAGAAAGGTTAATGCATTTCGGACTCACACCAGGGAAAGCCAATCTGCCCCTAAATGCTATTACAACCTCGTTATTTTCATCTGAGCCTTATGCCCCCAATACTTATGGATCATGCTTAAAAGGAAAAATCCACTTTTTAAAGTCACGGTCAAGTCAGCCCTCTTGTTTGTGGGACAAGGAATTTTTTTCGCTCAACAATTTGACTGGTAAAGTTTAAGAAGGTATACATACCTTACCCCCTCTGGATTTGAACCTGTAACCTCTTACCTCTGGATTTGAACCTGTAACCTCTTACCTCTTAAGAAGAAAAACATGTTCTTAACTATTAGGCCCACTCAAACTGTATAATGAAAATTCAGTTTTGAATTTTCTTGAGTCTAGAAACTTCTTCATCAACGACATTGCAACGAAGTGCTTGAAGGGAAAAAAGCTTGCCGTAGTGGTCATGGGCTAGTCGGATTCGAGCGTGAGTTGGCATTCTCCTGCAATTCCTCTACCACAACCTTTTCAACACAACAATCTGGAGCGTTAAAGATCCTCATCATCCCTAGCGGCATCCGAGTGGGCTCAAAGACATCCGAGTAGGCTCATCTGGTATGTCGCGAATTGGCAATTACTAAAGAAGAATCAATAGGAAACACTCGGAGATTACTAGAGAAAACCGCCATATGAAATGAATAGGGCAAGTATTCCTTCTAACCATCTCGAGTTGAACCGCTCTGGTTACTACAGGCTCACGAGGCACTCGTTGCAGGTCGCTTATCAGGCATAAGAGTATCTCCGAGATGGAGGGAGACGGGTACAGGTCGGTCCTTCGGGTACGGGTCGGAGGGTCCTTCACCCTTTTTACTACGGGCCAGGGGAGAAAAGAACCGGAGTTTATTTTATTGACTCCGATCCCACACCCTTGATTTATTCATCCAGGGGTATTGGTTCAACAGTGGCCTTACCGCCTCTACGCCGCCTTCTTTATACCCCGCTTCCTACCTTTACCCTTTGCACAGATAGGTTCTGGTCATAGCCAGGACCAGCCACCAAGCAAGCATCAGAAGGGCGGAGTTTTCCCAACAATAGCAGATTCGGATTTACACCCTTCAGTCGCGGATTAAGCCTCTGTTCAAGCCCCAGCAACATCGTAAGGACAGAAGAAGCCACAAAGGAACCACACAAATAGCAAGGCCAAGCAACATCTCAAGGATGGAACGACAAGCCCAATCAATATCTTAAGGACTAGGAAGGAACCACATGAACAACAAGCCCAAGCAGCATATTAAGGACGGGAAGAAAGAAGACAACGAAGGTTCAGGTGACGGGAAGATGGCCTCAGATAAGCCAGGAGAAAGGTATGCCATGGGTTCTGCTACTAAAAAAATTAGGCATTTTCTATTTTAAAAAAAATGACACAATAGTGAATAGGTTTGTTGTCCAACGTTCATTTTTGTGCGGCTTATGAAACCACTGCTAACCCCACATGCCTTCTCTGCTATCTGAATTGTGAAACCACTGCCAACCCCACATGCCTTCTCTGCTCTCTGAATTTGTTCTACCTGCAAATAAATTAGGAGAAATATTAAAAAATATTACATGTCTACCCATAACAGTAGACACTTTTTTCAGAAAGAAAACACACTCAGATTTTTTGGAGAAAGAAAATTCATATCTCATTGCCCCCATGTGACCACCATAAGACATTTAATCATACTTGTTTACATATGAGCATATCGATTTAGCCATGTTACCAACAAACGAGATTTCTTGAGTTCCACATATTGATTGAGAACTTAATCTTCTTTTGATGTTGTTGGCCGGAACATGTGAACAAAGGGGACGGATGATGTAGCCCCAACGTGAGGTGCACCCCCAAATTATACCATTCCAAGTCTCCACCATACCCGAGAGGTGGTGTCCACCATGGTTACCCAAGATAAGGAGGGAGTTACCCATAACCCTAGACAAGACTATGCGCAGGGAACAACGACGATGTGCATGGGACCATGGAGGCTATGTGCTTTGTTCGACGGGTGCATGGACAGGGTCATTTTACTGATACCTTCAAAATAACCACCAGATAAGATGAGGGAAGGCCATTGCAGCGAAGGTAAGACTACATCTTGGTAATATGAGATTGCAATGGAGGGAAGGTAAGACTACATCTTGGTAATATGAGATTGCAATAGAGGGAAGGCCATTGCAACGAAGGGAAGGACAGACTTAGAAGGGAAGGCCTGAGACTGCATCCGTTAATATGGTTCGAGTCCTAGTAAGGGGCTTGACCAGAATATGGTTGATCAAGTACATAATAAGTATGAAGGTTCTGCATGGGACTCAACCTTGGCTACTGGACACGAAATCTGCATAGAATCCATCCTGCACGGTTGACACGTAACAAAGGGAATGTAACTAAGAGAAGGCAACATGGCTATGTTATAAATATGTTTTAAACACACAAATATCTAATGCTATGAATTAATGCTAACCTAAAGGATAGCATTAATCTACCTCAGCCTAATGTGATGTAAATATATTGTTCATTTCCTAAGTTTCAAATGAAACAACATTGATATGAGGCCAAATAAGACCTCAATTTTTTTGATTGGTTAAACAAGTGTGTTTTAAATACTTAACAGGCTTATAAAAAGTGTTAAATGGAATATGAAGTTTTAGGTTAAATACTTTGATTTGCGTGCGAGAGGAATAATAATATGGGAATCCGTTTACAATAGTCCCTGTTGCCTTAAGTTCGGGACAAATAAGTTGAGATGTACCAAAACTAAACTAGTGTGAGAGAAATACAAAGAAAGCAAGAATTAGCAGCCACAGACTTCATGTTCACTTAAGCCAAATCTCTTCCCAAGCATAGGTGAGGCTCGACATTGAACACATGATATTTGTAATCTAATTCTTTGATACAAATCCCATATTGATTAATCCATCTCTCTGTCTTAAACTCCCTTGCATCCTTACCTCACATGCTCTCCATCTTGTTGGTGGCATAAATAAGAACCAAAACCTTCGATCCCTTCTTTACAAACCTCACATCAGGAAGAACGTCAGAGATCCACACAAGGCCGGCTGCAAATACTGCATCCGTTTCAGGTCATCCATACTAAAACAAACCGTATTCATATCAGAGGGCCTAATCCCATAATTAGCCTTCAAGATGTGGGCCAACTCAGGAGAGTATTTTTCCCTCTACATTTGAGTATTGATCTAGTAGCCAAGAGAACCATGAAAGCTGCAGAGCAACAATATCTTTGCTTGCTAGAATGATGTTGAGGGTTAACTTTTCCAACGACTTATCAGAAGTGCAACATCTTTCTTCTAGCCCGAGTGGGCCTAATGGTTAAGAACATGTGTTTTCTTGTCAGAGTTCACAAGTTTAAATCGAGAGGGGTATGTATGTATACCTTCGTAGACTTTACCAATAAAATTGTTGGGCAGAGCAGGGCTCATACACCAATTTTGTGTCTGGCTTAGTCGTAACCTTAAAAATAGATTATAATCTGACTTTATCTGTTCATATTCCATCTTTGATGCAAATCTATGCACTGTACCTAGGGCTGTGTTGTGTTCTGTTTTTGCTCGAAACTCACATTGAAAATTTTCATAAGCTTCCATAAAATAGGCAAAAAGATCAACCTGTATGTGCACGATTCAATGGCTTTGTCGAAGGCCCTTACGAAGGGTATCTCTGGAAGACCTAGACTCGAGCATCTGATGTTCTTTCCAGAAATGATATAACACACGTTATCAAAGCTCAAGTGAAGAAGCACATCTTGCAGATCTAATGAAGATAAAGTCATGCACGAGTCTTCGAAGACTGGAATGAGTCTTTTGAGGATTACGGATTGTATTTGATTTATGTTCTGATCTCTTGAATTCCCGTTGGCTAGAACCATGGCCATGGCCTTCCTCTGACGCTTCTAGAACTCGCCATCTATACTGAATAAACCGTCTCCGAAGACGTTGAAGAAGACAAAATTGAATAACAACCCTTTGGGAAATTGAAGAACTCGGTTTTCAGAATGTACTGTGCATTT
Source organism: Picea glauca (assembly GCA_000966675.3). Classification (NCBI taxonomy): domain Eukaryota; kingdom Viridiplantae; phylum Streptophyta; class Pinopsida; order Pinales; family Pinaceae; genus Picea; species Picea glauca. The sequence goes on from JZKD02S1644812.1 coordinate 598,775, forward strand.
TCTGGGTTACATGTCACGACTTCGAACAGAGAATTGCTTCCCCATGGGCCTTTCAATATGGATGTTCCGATGGGGATGAGCCACAATTTCTATGGGTGCTTCTAACAGGTTGCTTGGCGTGTTAGCTCTTGCTGAGTATCTTTGGAAGTTGCTAGGCGAATTCTGAACAACTTGGGCATATTTAGATATTGTTGAACATCTTTGGAAGTTGCTGGGCGAATTATGAACAACTTGGGCATATTTAGAAGCTTGCTGGGCGTTTTTGGAAGTTGTTGGGAGAATTCTGAACAACTTGGGTGCATTTAGAAGATATTGGGTGTATATAAAGGTTGCGAGGTGAACTCCTACTTGCATGGGCTGATTTAGAAGTTGTTGGGATAATTTAGATGATGTCAGACATGTTTAGATGTTTCCTAGACGTTTTTTTGATGTTGTAGGATTTCCCAATTCGACCCTTAGACATTTGTGTCTAGTGTTTGCATTGATTGAGGTGTCTTTGTGGATTCGGCTTTGTAGTTGGTTTAGCTATGTTGGGGTATGTGTTTTCTCGGGTGATATTGTGTGGCATGATTATCTAGAACAAGCTATCCCTAACTTGGAATCGATGCAATGGCTAAATGGTTTAAGTGGCATTGTATCTCAAGGTCCCATGACTGTAGTCTTTGTCTTTAGGTCACAATGAATGGGAATTTCTCCTTCCTTGATCAATAATAAATTTATGGAAAGAAAGTTCTAAAAGTGTTCATATAAGTGGATAGTGCTCAACTCTGGTCCTTGCCTTCCCATCCCTACTAAGCCTTTCCATGTGGCCTCACCTTACCACCCCTACCTAGCCTTTCTGTGTGGCCTCACCTTCCCAACAATCAAGCCGTGATTTATTCTAGGGAGAGGAAGACAATCAACTGAAGGGAGAGGTCATGTCCCAATCAATTGATAGAGGTAAGCGTGGTACAGTTCCTTCCTTATTAGAGAAGTGAGATAGTAATCGCCTAGATGTATGTATTTACATGGTTAATCTCAATAGTTTTGTTTCATCACGGTATTAAAGGAGTATCAATTCATAATCCTTCCACTTAATTAATAATACCCTCATAACGATGTTGGTTCTTAAACAACCATCCAACTAGAAGGAATGTTGCATTTAGGCACTCCACCTCTTATGGATTTCAAACTAAGCAAAAGGATACTCAAACCACATAAAGGAGAGTGTTAAATCCAACTAGGAAACCCTAGCCAAGCAAGATTCCAAGGTGAATTTTTGATAAAATTTAGTTTGAATTCTTCTTTCAAGCCATGTTTGTAATAATAAATATGAGATTGTATGCTTCTTTGGATACCTTTGCTTTTATTTTTGCATTGCCTTAGCTCCTACACCTAATGCATTTGGCTTAGATGCTTCAATTTCCATTGTTGCCTATGCCTTTGCTTATTCTTTACACCTTGAACATGATTGCGTACCATGTTTTTCTTAGTATGTGTTTTTCATCAAAATGCCCTATAGCTTCCAGAGTATTTACATAAGATATTGAGTTGTAAAGCATACTTAATTTCTTCTCCTGTTCACCCCTTATTTCTCTCAATTGTTATTTCTTGTGGTGCATTTTCGGCATGCCATAGCTATGGTGATTACTAAGATAACCCACTTCCTATGGTGATGGTGATGATGATGATAATCATGGTGATGTTCACATGTGGTGTTGAGAAACATGCCACTAAACAAGGAATTGAAGGCAAATGAATACACATTATTTCACCTCTCACACCATTGCAAGAGTAAGAAAGATTTGGAACTCTAAGAGAATGGATTTTGGCTTAAGGCATGTCAATATGTATACATAGTGACCACCGCTACAAAACCACAACCACAATGCAACCACATCAAACCATAGTAAGAACAACCTAATACAAAGTTAAAGTATATTTAATATGTTTATTTGTTTTTTAAGAACAAAGAATATGAAATTAAATCCAATTACATGGAATAGAATGTGGTGATCAATTAGGTTTTAAGAATGGAATAGAATGTGGTGATCAATTAGGTTTTAAAATTATGTCCTAAGTAAATATAAATGATGAAAATAAAATTACATACACTAAAAACAATTAAATCCAGCCAAAATAAATAGAACGTATTAAGAAAAGAAAAGCATAAGATGATTGGATATAGAAATTTTGTAAAAATAAATGTATTATATCAATGAGCAAAAGGCCAAAACGATTGTATAGAAAAGTTGTAAATAATTTTAAATAATGCATTTCATACTATGGGAGTATGATCTCATAAAATCCTTGTGGGCGGCTATGTTTACATTTGTAAAATCGTTTTGCACATTGGATACCAACAATGTGTGATGTCATAGTTTTCAATAAAATATAATGATTTTAATGAGCGTTGTCTAACTGTTCTGTAACAACCACCAGAACTTGTGGTAGATGTCTGAAACGTTGATGTTGAGGACCTCGAAGGTGGTGTAGAAGACCTGGCTGTATCACTAGGTGACTTGAATGTAGGCATTAAAGGACAAAAGTTGACACTTCCACTGGAACTTGGAACTAAGGATGCTCTACCTATGTGGTAGTAAATTATTTTTGGGATAGATAATGCCATTATGGAATCAGGAAATCACGAGTATCACGAGTTTCAAATTGAGATTCAGGCATTTATCTAAAATCCCTACTAAATGTGTTATAATTATTTCAATGTTGTGGTTTTATATTTTTATAATATATAGAACTATAATAATAGACTATATAAATAATTTTTGAATAATTATATAATTATTTATGTTTTGTATAATGGAAAAATTAGCCTTTGAGATATAGTTTCGTATTATGTAACATCACAATAATTCTATTTAGAAGTCCTTTTGTCTTCATTGAATTTATCATTAAAATACAAAATTTTGTGTTTAAAGAATTGAGTAGAGGCCTTCATAGTTAAATGGAAACAAAATATCCACAATAATAACAAACCATCCTTATATACTTGGCAATCCACAATCAATATTTAGAGATTTGAGATCCTTGGAGAAACCATTGAGACTCTTCTTTTCATTTTACTCATGCAAAGACATCTTGGCCTTCCATGCAAAATACTTGACATGCACCAAAATTTAATGTAACAAGGTGACCACACAACCAATTTTCTTATTTGTAATATATTACTTTGCATTGGTGATAATCTCTCATATTCATGTTGCACATTGTTAATTTTGGTAGTTATCACAAAACATGCACTCTCGTTATAAGATGCTCACCTAAGCATTTTTATTTTCTTAGGGCTATGAAATCCTCTACCTTGCCAAGAATGTTATCTAAAAACTCAAATGACATAACTTCTCTTTTACGTTTAAGCTATGCATAAATAATACATTGAGTATTACATAATTACTTTAAGTTTCCCCTTTAAACAATATACAACTACTACATAAAAAAACATTTTTAAGAAGTGAGTATTAACAACTTTGTACTTGTTATATTATAAATGTATGTCATAACATACCATCCCCTTGAAAAAAATCATTACCTTTATGGCTTACAATAAAGAACTCCACTAATTATATCCATAAGCTAAGACTTCATATACAAGTGCTAGCCCAAACCTCTGAAAGGTGCTTTTAAAGGAGTGCGTTGAGTAACAATCTGAATTAGTTGAGCTTAATAGTTGGAGATGACCTCGAAAAAATAATTCCCAATACATCAAACATGTCAAATACCATTAGGATCTATGTGGGAATTAGTGAAAGTAACTGTTGAAGCCACTATTGAGGGTTTTCCTTCCCCATATTAATTAGAACACATATTAAATACTTTATCGTAACCTTGGGTGAAACTAGGAGTAGTGATTTCTCAATGCATTGCTCTATTGAACTTGAATTCAAATTTGTTTTCTCGTAGTCATTCAAAAGAAGAATACACTTGCATTGCTCTATTGAACTTGAATTCAAATTTGTTTTCTCTTAGTCATTTAAAAGAAGAATACACTTCCTATGGTTTGTGTAATTAGTGAGCATAAGAAAATTTTCCTTGTGAATTACTTTGAGGCTTGAGTGAAAGTGATTCTCCTGCACCATTTCTTCAAGTTGTGTTAAATAATTTTAGTTATGTTCATCATAATCATAGATCATAACATATTTCGAGAATATTTCCCATAAATTCATATATTCCTAAATGAGGTGGCATAATATATCCATGTTAAATGAAATATTCAATTTTAAGTATGATAGATAGGGTTTTAAAACATAAATAAGAGAATGTTACAATCAATGGATCTTTATTTTTCATTTTTCTCTAGGTTTTAAAGTCAAAATTTTCAAGGGCAACAATTCAATGACTACAATTCAGTTTTTAAGAAAATACATAATCATTGCTTGGAAATTATACCTTTTTCCTTATTTCACCTTGGTGGTTGACATGGTTCCTAGTAAGTTGGTCACCTCAGGGAAAAGGTTGCTACTAGGGGTCTCCTTGAAGGGTCATCATAACATCCCCACTCAAAATTGACATTTTTGACACCTCTTCCCCTTCATTTCCTCATCTTTTGCGTTTCTAGGCTTATTGGCCCCAAGAAGGGGTTGTACCTCATTTCATGGGAAGAAGGGGCTAAAGGCCCATAGGTGTGTAGCTGGAAAACGATGAAAGCCATAAATAATCCTTCTAGATGCTTTCCCTAAGGTCGTGAAGCAATGAAAATCTTCTCTATAAAAAAGGAAGGACCTTTTAAAAAAAGAAAACAAATAATTAATAGATGTCCTTCTTGATGGGGGAATGCATTTGCAATGACTTTTAATTTCCAGTGCATATGACACTCTGTGTTCCTAACTTCAAGTGGCATTGCGACACTGTTTACTTTCCATTTCAAATATCACTCAATGTTCGGACCATAATAAATTAATTACAAATAAAAGGGCTTGAAAAATGTCGCATTGCAAACGAAGGATGCAACACACCCTCCACAAAGGCACCCGTAGATGATACAATATGAGCCCTTGATATGTCAAGAACCCCATGCCCAAAAGTACTACCCCAATCCACCTCATACTAATTTCATGATTTATATATGCTCTTCTTTGGAAACACTCCTTCACTTGGGGATTGGCCTACCCAATAGGGCACTATGACAACCCTCCCATACTTAAATTTGGCAAATTTTATAAGGTCTTTGAGAATTTGTTTAATTTTAAAAGGGGGGATTTAATGCACATGTTTGGGTGGTTCTTTTATTCAATGTGGCTTACTTTGTATGATACATGTGACTTGTGGATCCTTGGAGGACATACTTGTTTGTCTTTGCAGGACCTTTCCTGATGAAAGCTATTCGTGAAGGGACTAGGCAACTTGGACCTTCATAGGGGCTTGAAAGCCCATTGGTTGGATGTAGCACCCCACTAATTGAAGACCTTGGAATATGAAAATTGCACTTGAGAAGGTGACTTTAGCACTTGAATAATGATTGGAACCATGAAGGAAGGATGGTGTCACCCTCCTATGCCCAAACGTCCCTCTTGGAAGGCACGACGTTGTAACACCCTTGTTTCCCTCGGTCTGTAAATATAAGTATTATCATAACCAAACTATGAACAATTTTGTTATGTGACCATTGAAAGACAATGGAACTTTTGATCTATTTTGTAATGTGCATATTGATTATTAATACAATAGAGAAATGTTGAACTAATAGTGAAGGGATGGCCTTCATAGGTTACAATTTCATGAGAGGAATGGTGCAAGAGGGAGGAAATTACTGGTTGAAATGACCCTTCCAAGAAGTACCTTGTTAAATTAAAAACAATGCAGGCCATAAACTGTCATTTTCCCAGGAAACTCGATTACCATTCAAGATGGTAGTTGGGTAGTCTCCTCGAGAATTAAGGAAGGATGGGAAGAGTACCATCAGGAAGCTCCTGAAATGACCCATGAGGTCTTAGGGAAGACTACGCGAAAAGAGGAGGAGAAAATATGGAAGGGGAGGCACGAATGGGAAAAGAAGCCTATGTGCTGGAGATAGATAGAAATCTATAGTTGGGAGGAAAGAGAAAATATAGAGGCAGTAGAGGTTCCCAGGAAAACCTTGCAGAATACCATAAATGCTCTCGTGCAATCTTACCATGGCTCGGGGGTGGATAGATGCAGCAGTGAAAGCGCAGATTTTCCTACGGTTGGGTGGAGAGCGGTACACCGTTCAATAGTAGCCAACATATCTTAAATTATGTAGATAAGTAACTCGTCTATTTTTGTATATTTATTTAACTGTGTGTATGGTTGAATGATCCTCATGATCCTTTTTTATATGAATAATCGACTTGTGAGCTTAATGTTGTATTCAAGAGATGTCATGTAATTGTGTGTGTGTGTGTGTATATATATATATATATGCATGAAAATTATTGTATTCCTAATTTCAGGTAGTCTCTCTCTTTTGTAAAATAACCGCAAGTGTATGTTTGTGAATTTTTTTGCGTAATTGGTAAATATGAGAAGGATATGAACTTATATAGTCGTCATGCATGTGCATAACCTAAATCCTTGTTCTATCCTGAGGGGAAATATGTCATTACTTATTGTACTCACTGTCGTAACCATTATATATATATATATATATTGATACATGTGTATATACCTATTCTTCATGGGGTTGGGACGCCTGAAATTAATAAGTATTTCGAAAAATGGGGCGATACAAAGAGACTCTGGGAAAACCATAGAGTGCATTGGGACAAGCGCAAGGTTCCTGAGACTCAATAAGTCTTGTAGAGGACTCAAAGAAAGACTTCGTGAAAGTAGCTAAGTCTTGGATCAGATTGTTAAGCCAAGGGGAAATCCTAATCTCACCTCGAGGAACCATAACCGTTTCTTTGGGGGGATGGTTAGATATGGGACCTTTAATTGATCAAGGGTGATATTTAATATCAATTGTCGATTTGGAGGAGAGGATAGATCCTGACCCTCCATTAGAGCTGGTCATGAAGCGCGTAGAGTTTGCATCCCAAATCAACGAGGATCGTTGATTTATCAGAAGGTGGCTATGGTGGATTTTGGACTGTTGGATACGTCATGGTGGACATAGTTTGAGACAGAGGACACATAAGACCCAATGTCCTCATAGCCGTTGGATTCAACATGAAGATTGGTTCTCACCGTAGATCATGAGGGTGAGCATTATCAGAGTCCCATGGTCAGAGTAGCCCGAAAATCCCAAAGTGGAGGCACACCAAAAGGGGGAGTCCTGAGGGATAATTTAGGTCTTCCATTGAGGTGCATCTTATGAATAACCTCCACTGTAGATCATTGTGGGTCTCATTTAAGAGGGACTAAGAGAGGGGATGATGTCATACTGATGTGTCATGCAGATAATGACCACCAGCGTGACCAGAGGATAACAAGTGTCTCTCCAGCATGTCTTGGGGGTGATAGGTGTATCCCTAGGAATGGCCCTAGGCTAAGGGTCATATGAAAAAAGGGGGCTAAGAGACCTTATGAACTCAAACCAAATATTTATCATTAGATCTTTGAGATGAATTATTGACCATTGATTTGTTGGGATCGAGGAGCTCTATGAATAAGATCTGATTGTTGATGCGTTAGGACAAGAGGAGCTCCGAGAGGAGTTCTAGGTCGTCCATCGTGAAGCATAATTCAGAGTGGAATTGACCGGAGACACTCCGATGGGGAAACTATGAGATGCAACCTAGACTGTTGATCTACCAAGGCCTGAGGGATAACACAGACCATATGGACCATTAATATTTATTTGAATATTCAAGTAGATGATGTGGATGGTGCCACGTGTCACGATGCAGGTGGTTCCATGTGTCAAACACAGAAGGTGCCACATGGCATAGAAATTTGGCACTTGTAGGTGAGATTCTGTGGGAAGTGTGAATTCCACGTGTCAAGTGGCGATGGTGCCATGTGTCATGTAGAGATGATGTTACATTTCCAGAGGATTTGGAACCTGTAGGCGAAAATCCAAGAATATCTAGGACATTCGTCAAAGTTCAAATATTGGCAAGGTTGTGTATTGGCCAAGAAGGATGATGACGATCGGATGAGAATCGTTGATCTAATGTTGATGAGAGTTGATCTTCACCATTGATTTTTTTCATGATTAGATGATAGAGGGGAGAAGAGATGACTTCATGGTGATGTGAGGGTGCCAACAAGGCAACCAACGTGCCCAAGTAGTGACAAGTGTCACCAAGGGATTGGGCATCGGGATGAAGGTGGGTCCCAATGGACGAGGAGGCCCTTTGGGCCCTCACTTTAAACTGTGACTGTTAGATCTGGCGGGTTTCATCCTCAGAAAAGCTAGACCATAGACCTATAAGGAATCATTGTCGGAGCTAGAATATGGGTGAACCTAGAGGAGGCCCAAATGTCAATGACACATGCATCAACGATGCGATGAGAACCTTCGATTTGCCGATGGGTGAGCGGAATATCTGTCATCGATCATCCGTGATATTTTTGCAGAGAGGAGAGAGAAAAACGACATCATAAGTGACGGGGCATGCCAATAAGGAAGCTAGAGTATCCTTAGGATGACAAGGGTCATCTTTTAGTTAGTTGACGTAGGTTTGAAGAGGACTGATGAGGGTAATTGTTGATCTCATCAGAGATTTGACAAGGATATTTGGACCGTTAAATCCAGATACAATATCGTCAGAAGTGTGGTAGGTTGGAATGGTCACATTCTACCAAGAAATGTCGACGATGAAAAAATAATCACCGACAACTAAGAGAGTCGGGGCTAACGACAATCATTGATTGGCGAAGGGACAAGGTGAAACCTCCACCGTCGATCTCAGGGGCCACATTCATGAGCCATGGGGACTGTTGGGATCCGAGCGTCAATCCTCGTGCAAAAGGATATTATCGATGTTCTCTGAGCTATCAAGATTGATATATGAGAGTCATAGCATTTGGGTGAGGTAATGTTTGATACATCGTCATCGGAGTTTTGGGATAGTGAGAGTGATTCATGGAATAAAAGAAAGGTCAACGACGATAAAAGGTGGTCCAAGGGATCGTGCCATAAATCTAATGTGTCACTCCCACGTCAAATGGAATGAGTAATAAGCAAGCATGTGGACACCACATGGTAATGAGATAGTTGTTGACCAATGAATGCCCGAAAAAGTTCGAGAAACCATAAATTTGGATCCAGAGATTAGCCTTGGGAAAAATTATAGTCATTGGAAATATCTTGATGAGCATATGATGATGGTGCTACTAAAAGTAAATTCTAATACCCCATTCCCTTAAATGATAACTAGGGGGTTGGGTGTGTTACAAAGTGGTATCAGAGGAGGCAACTACACTTGGCCTGCTAGGGATCATGAAAGAGTCAAATAAATTTTATTAGAAATTATAAAGGGGGATGGTATGCGACCCTACCCTATTTATAAGGGCCTAATAATTCCCAACCATATAACCAAACGATTAATTCTTTGAGTGCTTTACCATGTTTGCCAAGAGGTATTTTCTCTTAGCATAGCGGGAGGTCAGGAGGTGGAAATAAAACTACCCTCAAGAGCGTCGTTGTGGATTATTGACCACCATGTATCCCTTAGTGGATATTTCGAAACCACCAGTGTGAAGTAGCCTCTATTAACTCCCGTGTGACTTGAGTGGGTTCTTTTAATCTGAACTGTCGATCCTTACATATGATCCATGGTTATGTTTCCACAATATATAACTATGAGGATCGTTGACATGATCGTGATCAAGGATCATTATTATAACTTAACCATCGAGGATTTGACCATGAATTCCATGATCCAACGATGGATATTGAATCAACCTTTTGATTTGACGATTCTCAAGTCTCTGTTTTACCCAACATATGAATTCGTCGAATTTCACTGTGCAAACAATTAACACCCAAAATCTCAAGACTGATAATGTCCCTGCATTATTATCCGTGAGGATTTATTTTAAACCTTATTACTGAAAAAAGGGATGAGATTGTATGCTTCTCTTGCATGAATAAAAACAAATTCTACATTTTTATTGTATGTTTAATGATGAAGCTATTTTCTTTTATAAAATTATTCTATGTTGTTTATAATATGGTGGATAATCAACTAAAAAAAATTGTTGATCATCATCACTTAATCAGTTAGTGACCTTCCATACAAGCTATAACTGAAATAATGGTGACACACCATGAATGGTGAGAGAGATATTATAACAAAGAAGAATAATATGATTAAATGAGAGAGACAAAAACCCCTCGAAATCTAGTTGAGAATGTGAGAAGTCTCATGGAAGAGATGCAAAGCTTTAATGCCGATAATGACAAGATAATGAAAGAGAAGGAGAAACAGATTCCATTAAATGCAATTATACTACAAAGTCAATCATATATATAGAGATAGTTACAATATCAACCAACAACCAATAATGTGGACAAACACCAACCTGAGAAAACCCAAAGTTTTCCTGAGATACATAAGCATGGTCATGAAAGAAGTAATGAAAGAAGAAGCGCTCCCAAGAAGGCCCGACATGGAACCAAGAGGCATGCAAAAACCCAAGACTCATCTGAATATTCCTCTAGTGAAGAGAAATAAATCTTCAAGGAATTATCCAACAGAGAAACTAGTTCACATTCTCATAGGAAAATAAAGAAGAGGAAGCACTCTAAGGGAAGCGATCCTGAAGAATTTAAGAATGCAAGGCCACCCAATTTTGATGGAGAAATCAAAAAGGGGGAAGAAGCAAAATCTTGGATACTTATCCTGAAGAAGTATTTCAGAGTTCATAACTACTCTGAAAGCTTGAAATCTCGAATAAATATATTTAACATGAATAGAAAGGCCTCTATATAGTGGGAGGACCTTAGAAATGTAAAGGGAATCCGTGAGGAGTTTCCTTTGGGAAAATTTGAAAAATACTTCAAGAAGAAGTACTTGTCTCAAAGGTACTATGATGAAAGGACTAAGGAGTTATATGAACTCAAACTAGGATAGCTCACCATAGATGAATACATCGACAATTTTCAGGAGCTACTAAGGTATGTTCCCTATATAAAGGAAGAAAATATGAGGATGAAAAGATTCCTTAGTGGGTCGCCTCAATCTTTTCGAAACAAAATTGAGTTTGATGAACCTAAGACCTTGGAGGATGCCATTAGGAAAGCTAGGTATTGTTATGAACAAGTCAACCAAAAGACAAAATATCCCAAGGAATGGAAAAAGAAAGGTAAAATGGGATTCAAGAAGAAGGGGGTTAAACCCTCAAGGTTTAATAATTATAGGAATAATTATAGGATGAGCCTTCCCACTAAAAGTGTGAATCAATAGAACTTACCATCTCAGAGTGGAAATAAAACCTTTGGATCATCCCCGAGAAGGAATAAGAGTACAAAGAAAGATCCACTGAAATGTTGGGGTTTTGGAGAAGAACATTTGCTAAGGGACTACCCTCATAGGTAGTCAGACAGTAGGAGAGTATACAACGTCCAAGAGGCTACAAATTGATGATGTGGCCAAGATTGTACCAAACAATCATGCAGCCATGGATAATAGACAAGAAAACCACCAAGTGTTAGTGGTGGAAATAAAAGGTATGATAGCCAACCATCTTGTTTCTATTATTATTGACCCTAATTCTAATTTGAGTTATGCTTCTCCTCAAACTATTGAGAAATGTAAATTACAACAAGTAAAACATGCTAAACCATGGATGGTGCAGCTAGCCAATGGAATGAAAAGAAAGGTAGCAAAGGTCATAACAACATTCCAACTCATTATGAATGGGATGTCTACTGAAACAACCATGAACATACTTCTCTTAGGATTTTATGACATGTTGATTGGTATGGATTTGTTGGATTCCCATAAAGCCAGGTTGTATTGTTATAACAAAACATTAGAGTGTGAAGATGAGGAAGGGAAAAGAAGGGCCCTACAAGGAATTCAAAAGATTGTCTCAGTGAGACAAATACAATCCCTTCAAATGAAGAAGTATTGCAGGAAATGATGTCCCTTGTATGAAATAAAAGTACTGAAATCAATTGAGGACCATAGACCAAGAATAGAATCCCATCCTATAGTGAGAGAATACTGAGATGTGTTTCTTGAAGAGGTATCTGGTTTACCTCCAAGAAGAGACATTGATTCCTCAATAGAATTGGTACCTGGAGAGGTGTTGTTATCGGATTAATCGGTAAGTGTAGACACAAACATATCTCCCTAGATCCCACTAGAAAATAGAACAAAACAGAACAAAATGCACACTTCGCCCTAAACTTCATTATCATATGAACTAGTTTAATGAGTTACAAGTGACATACCTTTTAAATGACGTTTGTCCTCGCTAGTGTTGTCTTTGTAGTTCCTTCCTTGAGTTTGCAGAATAGTAAGCCTATCTAAGAATCACAAACCAACAAATAAAGAGAACAAAGATATACATATTCTAATGAAATCTATGTATATGATCAAGGAATTATACAATAGAAGACAAGATGCTTATATAGGGAAGAAATGCATTATTGTATTAAGTGAATAGAAAGTGGAGAATACAACCCATGCCTTGATGTTGTAAGGTCCCTTCCAATAGTCCCTTTCTTCCCACACACTTCCACTCCACAGATTTTGAGATCAACAATCTATCTTGACAAAGCAAAGCTCAAAGCCAACATACAAGCTCCAAAAACTCCAAGCTACAAAACTGAAGAACTTTCCAACCCAATCAAGCTAATTTTCCAAGATAACTTTCCCCATGAGAACTACCCTCCTTTTATAAGATGAAAAGGATAGGGTGAGGAGGTTAGGATGATCCCATGAGATCAAGGATGCGACTCAGATCCAAACTGATCAGAGGCCACCTCACCCTCGAAGCTTCTCTTCTAGAACTTTCAAGAAATTCCTCTTTTTCCTTCGTACGAAAATCGTTACACCCTTAACAATGAGAAAATTGTGACGATGTCGCATGCCACTATGGTGCAACCTACGGTGATCCTAGATTGTCACACCTTTAACACTAAGCAAGGTGCAATGATCCCATTTTATAAGGTGTTTTCAAAGGAAAAGATAATTTTCATCTTTCTGGGAAAATGTGTCTTCATTCTTCTTCAAGGATTCAGGCCATTGATCCTTTTAAAGACAAGGATAGGTTTACATAATTAACAGTTATAGAGGTGACAAAAATAATGTGTAACAGGTGCCAATGTCAAGAGCACCTTATAGAATGAGTACCCTAGAGCTACTTGAGATAAAATTGTAATTGAAGGAAATGTTAGATAAGGTTTATGTTCGGCCTAGTGTGTCTCCTTGGGGAACACCAACTTTTTTTGTGAAGAAGAAGGATGGAACACTCAGTTTGTGCATAGACTATAAACAACTTAACAAAATGCCAATTAAGAATAAGTATCCCTTGCCGATAATTGATGACTTATTTGACCAGTTAAAGGGGTGCCACAATATTCTCCAAGATTGATTTGAGATTTGGATACCATGAAGTCCAAATTAGGGATGAAGACATCCACAAAACATCCTTTAGGACAAGGTATCAGAACTACAAATTTGTGGTGGTGCCATTTGGGCTTAACAATGCACTAGCCACCCTCGTGTGCCTGATGAATAATGTACTCAACAATTTCTTGGAAAGATTTGTTTTAGTTTTCATTGATGATTCCTAATTTATTCAAAGAGCAGGGAAGAGCATGAAGAGCATCTCAATTTAGTACTTCAAGTACTAACAGAGCACAAGCTCTATGAAAATATTAGCAAGTGTGACTTCTTCCAAAAGCAAGTCCACTACTTATGCATGTTATCTCTAAGAAAGGGGTGGCAGTTGAACCTGATAAGATCAAGTCCATTATGGATTCTCCTACACCAAAATATGTAACCGATATTAGATCCTTTATGGGCCTAGAAAGATACTATAGGATATTCATAAAAGGGTTTTCCAAGATTGGTTACCCAATCATGTCTCTATAGAGAAAAGGAGTTAAATTTTCCTCGACAACAAAGTGTGAGGAAAATTTCTAGCAACTGAAACACCTCTTAACCAATGCCCCAACATTGAAAATTGTAGACCTAAACAAGGATTTCCTTGTGTGTACCGATGTATGCATCTAATATGTTATGAATCTAGAAAATTGAATAAACATGAAATAAATTATGTGACCCATGACCTAGAATCAACTTCCATATTGCATGCTTTAAAAATGTGGAGGCATTATCTCCTAGGAAGAAAATTTGTGCTTATGACAAACCATAGTGGGCTGAGGTATTTGTTTGACCAACCCAAACTAAATTCTAGAAAAGCCAGATGGATGACTTTCATAAGTGAGTTTGATTTTGAAATCAAACACATTAAAGCGAAAGAAAATAGAGTGGTGGATTCGCTATGTAGAAGTATGAAAGTGATTCACTTAGCCGTTGTAAACACCTATGAATTAGACATCAATGAAAGAGTTAAAAGTGCACAAGAAGTAGATGAATTTTTCAAGACTGTAAAGACATATCTCAAACAAGAGCCACAGGGCTGAAGTATGTTGATTATCAACAAATGAATGATGACCTACTAACTTAAAAAGGAAGGTTGTACATTTTGAATTGTGATGGATTGAAGAGGATAATCATGGGAGAACTACATAAAATACCATATAATGGTCATCCTGGTTACCCAAAAATGATCACAACCACTAAGAAATTATTCTATTGGCCAGGAATGAAAAAGGACTTAGCTAAATACTTACCTAAATGTTTGGAATTCCAACAGATTAAAGTGTAACACAAGCACCCAGCCGAGTTTTTTCATCCCCTACCTATTCCATAGTGGAAATGGGAAACCATCTCCATGGATTTCATCACATGATTACCTAAAATATCCAAACAAAATAATCCAATCATGGTAGTTGTGGATAATTTGAGAAAGGTTGCTCACTTTATACTGGTTGTGGAACAAAATTTCTATTTAATACATCTATCACCCTCAAACCGATGGGAAAATAGAGAGGGTAAAACAAGTGTTGGAGGATATGTTAAGGATGCATGTGATGCATCTACTCAATAAATGGGAAGAATATCTACCCCTCGTAGAATTTTCCTACAACAATGGCTACCATGAATCCTTGAAAACGAGTCTTTTTGAATCTCTCTATGGTAGCAAATGCAATATCTCAACCAGTTGGGATAACCAAGTTGACAATATTACACTTGGTCTAGATATGATAAGGGAGTTAGAACAACAAGTAACTCAAATAAAGAAAAATCTAAAGGTGGCATGGGACATGAAGAAGAGATATGAAGACAACAAAAGGAGCCACAAAGAGTTCAAATTAGGACATCATGTGTATCTTCGAATTAAACCCCAAAGAAGTTCCTTGAGAATGGGAACACATTCCAAGATGACACCCCAATTTTGTGGACATTTTTAAATTCTATACAGAGGGGGGCCTGTAGCGTATAGATTAGATTTGCCTCCCACAGTGAAAGAAAATAATGTTTTCTATGTTTCCTTGTTAAAGAAACATATACATGATTCTGCTCACGTAATTAACTGGTATGTCATCTAGGTGGAGTCAGAGGGAGAGTTCCTTCCATAACCATAGTGTATCCTAAACAAGAGAGATATCCCTCTCGGGAACATAACCATTTCACAGGTCAAGGTGCAGTGGAAACACTTTGGTCTGGATGAAGCTACATGGGAAATGGAGGATGACATGAAAGAGGCATACCCTTTTTTTGTCACTACTATATATAGAGATTTTGCGGTAGATAGAACACCGAGGGCAATGTTACTTTAAGGGGGGGTTGTAAAACCCTTATTTCCCCTAGTATATAAATAGAAGTATTATCATAACCAAACTATGAACATTTTTGTTATGTGACCATTGGAAGACAATGGACCTTTTGATCTATTTTGTAATGTGCATATTGATTATTAATACAATAGAGAAATGTTGAACTACTATTGAAGGGATGGCCTTCACAAGTTATGATTTCATGAGAGGAATGATGCAATAGGGAGGAAAATATTGGTTGAAATGACCCTGCCAGGTAGTAGCCTGTCAAATTAAAAACAATACAGACCCTGAACTGTACTTTTCCCGAGAAGCTTAATTATCAGTTTAGCTGTTATTTTGGTAGTCTCCTCGATAATTAAGGAAGGATCAACAGAGACCATTAGGAATCTCTTGACATGACCTACGATATCTTGGGGAAGAATACACACAAAGAGGAGGAGGATAGACAAAGGGGGAGGCACGATTGAGAAAAAAGGCCTACGCACTGGAGATAGAGAGAACTATTTGGTTGGGAGAAAAGATAAAATATAGAGGCAATAGAAGCTCCCAGGAAAACCTTGTAGAATACTATAAATCCTCTGGTGGCATCGTACCCTGGCTTGGGGGTGGGTAGCTGCAGTAGTGCAAGTGTGGCTTTTCCTATGGTTGGGTGGAGAGCGATACACCCTTGAGTAGTATCCATCATATCTCAAATTCTGTAGATAAGTAACTCGTTTATTTATGTGTATTGATTTAACTATGTGTATGGTTGAATGATCAACATGACGCTTTTGGATATGAATACTTGGCCTATGAGCTTAATGGTGTATTCTAGAGATGTCTTGTAATTGCATAGACTAATATATATATATATATATATATAT
>JZKD02S1644812.1:648391-665545 GCA_000966675.3 Picea glauca
GGCAGGGCCGACCTCTCACTCTGGGTGGGTAAACCCACCTTTAATTTAATTCTAGGTCTCAATAATAACTGTTTTGAATGACTTCTTATTCTGCCTATTACAATTTTCTGTTGACCAATCCGCAAAAAGGGATTTGTTCCTAATACAATTACCAACATGATTAATCCACAATGGGGATTAATCCTATGAATAAAATAACAATAATAATAAGAATACTCTTCGTAGTTACATTATTTCAACACCAACACCCTATTACTTGATTGGGGGATGGCGTGACACTCTTCTAGATTTACATCCTAGCCTTTGGAGGCTTTTCCATCGCACGTGCCACCTTGGAGAGAGATTTTATGGGCTAAAGTCCCATCATTGTTTTATTTTTTGGTCATTTGTAAGCCTATGTGGGAAAAAATCAAGACATCTGTCAATTTAGCATTGTAACTTAAGGTTTAGACCTAAAATCATGGATTTAATTGTAAAGTGGAAAAACTAGGGATTGTTTTTCCTCATATAAATATAAGGCAAGTCATTTCTCACAAATGATAACTCATCACTTGATAAATCTCTCTTGGAATTAAATTTTGACCCTCTTGGTCAATTTGCTATCTCCTTTCTCTTGTGCAAAATGGATGGAATACTTGTTTATTGGTGGAATAAAGGCTAGCTACTTCTCTTGGATTCTTTCTTCTTGGAAAATTGTTGGAATATCTTGATAATTAAGGGTTTTTCATGCTATCTCCTGGATTAGGTAAGTAAGATAGTTTACACCCTTGTAGAAAAACCTTGCTAGGGTTTATTTTCTCTAGGGAGTAACAGGGTTTACACCCCTAGAAGATGATCAAACCCTAGTTTAACTTGGTTGTGATCAAGCAAGCGACTCCATTAACCCAATAGACAAGGCACTAGTTTCATTCGAGATTGAATATCGTTGCATTGCTAAACATGAAATTGAAGAGATTGAATTGTTCAAGGTTGGATTTAAACTCTATATGCCATTAGCTCTCTTGTACTATAAGAGTGTCTTGATTGGCTAAGTGATTATGTTGTTGTGACAAACATCAAGTTACAACCATTAGGGTTGCAACAAACTCACTCTTTCATACTCTTTTCCAACTTTTCTAGCGCTAAAAATTACTTGTAAGGTATGATAATTGTTCTATTGGTAATAAGCTATTAATTGGGTGGTTTACTTGTCAAATACTTGTTGATAACACTCATTAACAACCCTCATTTGTCATCAAAGTCTTGGTCTAAACATTGGAACATTGTGTACTAGATGCAAGATTTATTTTCCAATATCGTATACTTGATTTTGATGGTTTGATTTGCAACTGTTATAAATTCCTCATTTCTGATATATATTTCCTTACTATTGCAATTTTGGGACAACAAGGTTTCTTGTTGATTTCCCACTTGTCTTGAGGGTTATATCATAATTTTTGGTCTTGTTTTGGTTTGTCTAACGTTGTTTTGTAGGTACACAACATTGGCAACCATTTACCAACTCCAAAGAATCTCTTCTAAAGACTCAAGCTCATCTTAGACATTGTCCTATAGGAATGTTTTTCTAGCTCCTTATTTCTCTCCTTGTAATGCCCCTAGGGTCACTCGGGAAGCCTCCCTTGTGTTCGACTTATCCTTCACTAAAATTAGGGCAATATATATCTAGGCGATGGTGATAGGTTTCCCCAGTTGTGTTTCACATATTGCGCTTGGGTTGGGATTTTCCCAAGCTACAAAATGTGCGATAACAATACCAACTATAAAATACCTTCCTACTAAAAACAAATTAATACAAAATTCCCCACACATATAAAATAAACCAAGGGGAAGTAGGCCCATAATTGAACACACGTCGACAACATATACAAAACCACGAATGCATGTTACTTACACATACTCAATAACATTCAAATTAAACATATATACAAAACAAAACTAAGATAATGAACATAGCAGAAAAATTATATGTTTATAAAATAACCAAGTGGTTGTGTAAGAGGGACATTCCTCCCAGCCATAGGATCATTATTCATTCTATCTCAATAATAATCCACCCCCAAGATGAGGCCATGAGTTCACAAGGAGTTCTAAATATTGTGTCCACCATCCACACACTCAGGAGTCCAATTCCTAGGTTTCTACTCCAATAACAACAATTCCAATCCACTAGTTCTCTTTCCCTTCAACCTGCACAAGCCAAGGAATGAGAACTTCCTTCTCTTCCATGTAGTCCCTCGGGCCTTTCCACTTCCTTCTAGGGCTCCAATGCACATGTTTTTCCATGAAATATGATAGCATGGGATTCCAATAATTCTCATTTGTTACTTTAGAGTGCTCACAACATCCTTCTCAAGGTCATTAGCCATTTTCTCACAAGAAAATGCAACAATAGACACATAACTCGACTCTTATCTTTATCTCATAGCTCCACCAAGTTGTTATAGGCACCTAGCCTCATTTTATACATCAACACATTCCAATAAGTAATCTTTCCATGGCTATAATGGTTGGTGCTCTTTCCTATCACCCCTCTCTCCTCCTGCTGCCGAAAAATCAACTTGTAAAATTTCTCTCCCATACCCATTCGAATTTCCTTATTCTTCCCATGTTTTTTTATTCTCACTCTTCCCCAGAATGATTGTTTGACTCTCACACTTCTCCTGTGTTTTTCTTTACTCAATCCATTCTCTCAATAACTTTATGACATGACCTCACACACCAACCCTCTTACATGAAGTCAATGTTCAAGTGTCTAATAAGTCAAAGGGACCTGATTATGTGATAATGTCACATTAAATCAGGAAAATGACATGGGTTTCCCTTTGGATATACCTTTATCCCCCTCTTGTGGAATCATATCTCCCCATTGTTATCATCTCTCTTGTATTATAGTCAGTGATGTGTAATTACTAATAATTCATTATACAATTTACATATCTCGACCACCGTCCATATTGATCAATATAGACTCTTTAGTCGGAGACATACTGGCTCACCAACCTAAATCACATTTTCACGATTACATTATAATTTATTGGGATTCCTAGTTAGTGCACGACCATTGTGATCAACCCATTATTTGTTGATGATATTATATATAATGAAATATGATTATGAAAAAGTGTTTATTAATAAGTATATAATCTATAAAACATCACTTTGATCATTTTTATTTACATCCCAATGTTCCCTCTCCTAGTTCTTGAATAATCAATCAACCCCTAATTACGCACAATCCCAATTTTCTTTCCCTTGGTGCATGAGTGACCCTTCTATCTATGGCACAAGCCCCTCTACTAATAATAGTTTTTATACCTCATAAGATAGTATACTAATTAATCACATGGGTGATTCTAGCATGCATCAAAAGTTCTAATATTTCTCTAAGGCTCTATTAAACTTTTAGTGTTTATAGGGCATGTAGCCTTGCATTATTTGTGTGATTGTTTATCCTCAAGTAGTACACATAAGTCTATATTAGCTACTATAAGTTTAGTGGATGTAGTTTTATGTCCCCAACCCATATTTAGAATATCTTGTAAACATTCCCTCATGGGTATAGGCTACCATGAGGTACTCATATTTGTTATTTGCTCACCTTGAAATATATCAAAACCCTTATGCTCATAG
The DNA here is from genome assembly GCA_000966675.3 of Picea glauca. Classification (NCBI taxonomy): domain Eukaryota; kingdom Viridiplantae; phylum Streptophyta; class Pinopsida; order Pinales; family Pinaceae; genus Picea; species Picea glauca. The sequence goes on from JZKD02S1644812.1 coordinate 652,022, forward strand.
CATGTACATACACATAGATATGTCAATATTCATTCAATATTAACCATTAAATTCTATGCATCTATCATAACATTCATTCAAGTATCACTTATGTTAATCACATGCTTTACTCAATAATGAATACATCATATTTCATGTCTCAAATACATTATCATTCATGAATCATAGATATGCATACTCTTTTTTTCCCTACATATTGTAATCAATTCCCCATGACCAACATGTAAACAATATCCACTATATACATGATAGATCAATAATATCAAAGTAAATTGCGGTTATTTTCACACAATTAACATGAGACATTGATCATAATTATAAAAGTAAAATTCTTATCTAATATAGGAACCCAACTAGAACATGAGATGTTAATCATCATCATAAATTTCATATTTCATATCACACATAAGTATTATATAATTATACATCATAAAGGTATAAAAACCATATGTTATCCAATAAGACACATGTCTGAGCACATATATATATATATATAGTAGGTGAAATTGTTGATATTATGGTAGTTGTGGAAGGTATTAAACCTCCACGTGTAACCCTGATAAGAATAGAATATTTCGGGAATCAAGAAGAAAACCTAAAGCATTGAACATAACCCTAGAAGACAAGTCGGCTAAAGAAAATAATTAATATTGATTTTTAGCCTCCATAAAGATAATTCGGCCCAAACATCTAAGGAAGAGCAATATAAATACAGGATGCTAGAGCTTATTTGGACACACACATCTCCCAAATGAAAAAATCTAGTGCGCACTGTAGAAATTTAGTAAGTGTGCAAGTCTGGAGAGTAGCTGCAATTGTAACTACTGCAACTTGTATTTTTAGTTTTAGGCTTGGAATTTCTCTTGGTTATGGTTTGGAATTTATGCCTTGTGTGCTAGCTCTGGAGAGGTGTACGCTACATTGATTGGCTATTAGTCCTAGGGTTTTCTTCCAGAATTATTCTCTATCAAGGTTAATGTGCTCGAGGGTGGCTTCGGCCTATGGTTGGGTGACAATATTGCTATATTGTCTATGGTTAAATGAGCACACCTACTTTTATAATAGGTTATGGGCCGACACTATCTTTGGACAGTCTAACCGCTGGAAGATAGAGTGGGAGGATTTTGCTTAGTTACAGTTGCAATTGTAGTCAAGTTTTTCTTGCAACAACGAAACCATAACCCTCTTGTTAAGGCACCTTAAGTGAAGAGATTGACTTAATTTCTATATATCCTAGTGCACCCTAACCTAGCACACCTATTGGTACTCTTAGCAATCTAAGACGTCAAGTTTGAGTTTTTGGTCAAATTCAAAGGTTGACCAAGTCAAAGCAGTCATGAATTGCTCGATGAAGTCAGAAAAAAAGTTAGAAGGGGCTTCTAACTTTAGAGAATGGAAGACAAGGATTGACCTCATCCTTTCCAAGAATAAAGTGTTGGATATCGTGAAAGGAAAAATCGTGGAACCACAATTTGAAGAAGAAAAGAGAAGGAACCTCAGAACGTTGCGGTTATGGAGAAGTTCAAGGAAAATGACATCAATTCCATGAGTATCATAGTGGAATATGTAAAAGACCACTTGATACCCTACATCTCTCATCTTGACTCATCTAAGAAGATGTATGATTCCCTAACTAATCTCTTCTTAGTAAGAAACATTGGACAAGTAATGAGTCTGAAGAATGAGCTTCATGACATGAAAATGAATGATGATGAAAGCATAACATCTTACTTTGTGAGAATCTCTCAATTAAGAGATCAACTACAAGCTATTGAAAAAATCATTTCAAGGAACTAGTAAATATAGTACTCAACAACCTTCCCAAGACATGGGATGCATTTTCCACAAGCATGAACACAAGAAAGGAGTATCTCACATTTGAAGAAAGTTGGACTTGTTGTGCATGAGAACCACAAATTAACACAAAACATAAATCCCAAAAGAAATACGATGATCAAGTCTTCACAGGAAAAATTCAAGAATTTCATAAATAAGAGGATGTTTGTCTTAAGGAAGGAAATAGATGAAGCATCAGTTGTCGAAGAAAGGGAACCCTCAAAGAAGGCCAAGAAGAATAAAACAAACTTCTTCTTCTAAGTCAAGGTAACAAAATTCTTCAAAGCTCTTGTAGATACCATGTTTACATATTTTATGTACATATCTTTCATATCTATTCTTAGAAGATAAGATGTTCAAGTGAAACAATACCTATGGAGGAATAAAAATATAAGGATTTCTATCACGATGAATACAAGTCAAGCGATACACATGAAAAGATGAAGTACGTTGAAAAACCTTGGTAACAGTTCCCATGGAAGCTATTATATAAGTAACAACTGCCAGATAAGCCGAAATCAGAATCAAACTTGAAAGAGACCCAGAAGAAGTCAAAACATAAAGAAGTCAGCAATCAAGAGGAAATTAGAAAAAGACTTGTGACACTTTGCAAAAGGAAATAAGGATGCATACAGAAGCATGGACTCTCTTAGATAGAGAGAGATGATTACATAATTCCAAAAGAAGAGCATGCATTCATACATGAAGCAAGGATTAGGAGGGAGCTAATCCTAAATGATATGATCCATTGAGGATTATGAAGTATCTGTCCATGTTCCAATTGAAAGTAGCAGCCACGATAAACAACACGTGTTCAGTTTGACTCTAGAAGAAGTCTTCTTCGAAAAGAAGCCTTAAAGTATACTTGGTTGTCCATGTACATCCATGATTCTATGATGAAAGGAAGAAGTTGGAATCTTCAGGGCATATAGAAGAACCCATGGACCCAGGAGCTAAAGAGAGACATGAGGAAGAACATGAAGATTCCAAGAAAGAAATAAAAGAAAGAACAACTAGTTATTATACTGAGAATCAAAAGACTACCAATTTGGTTTGAACCCACTAAGAAGAAATCAAGCATAATAAATGGAAGTTATGATAAAGAACAATGTATGTAAGAAAATGTGAAAAAGACTTATAAATGGAAGCATTGCAAGATTCAAAGTTTCTTCCAGAAGGAGGGAGAAGACTATGACAACATCTTGTTCCAGAAAACGAGATATACCTCTTGTAGTATCCATGGATTGGAATTTACATGTAAAAGATTGTTCTTCCTAATAAAGCAAGTGAGAAAAAAGCTTATACCAGAAAGAGACCCATGTATGCAAATATAAGAAGACCTTGTATGGATTCAAACAACTTGATGCAGAGTATCTCATATACAACAAAAGCACGGTGAAAACTTTTTACGATAGAGATAGTGTATCTGAATAGTTACTCAAAAGTTTGGGATGATGGATTGCTAATCCATGGAAAACTCTCATGATGACAGTTGAAGTGCTACTTGGATATGATTTAGTTTGAGCCTTGCCATGATGTCATGAGATAACAAGAAATATAAGTGTTGAATTCGACCATGATATATTGTAATGATTAGAGCTATATGAAGCCTTCAGAGAAAACCAGTGTTCGATGACAGACTGAATTACATTGAGATCAAGCATTATATTCTCTGTGATGAAGTCCAGAAAAGAGAAGTGGTTCTCCAATATATCTCCACAGATGAGAAGATAGAATATATTTTGGTAAAGCCTCTGTCCAAGATGAAAAGTTTGCATACTCAAGAAACAAGTCAGGGCTCATGGAGATGAATTCCTTATTGAAAAAAGGAAGAGATTAATCCTAGGTTGGGAGAGAGCACTGATATGTTATTGATTTATGGAAAGTCATTTTTCAGTTTGAAAAATGGTCCAAGATGAGCAATTCCTTTCCAGTTTAGAAAGTGGTTTGAGATTTTTGATGGACAGACATTTTCTAATTCGAAAAATGGTCCAGATCGGACAATCATTTTTGTAATGAAAATGGTCTGATAGATTGATGATGTACCATAGAAAACGATTCCCCTTGTGACCACTATGGGGGAATGGTCTAGGATGGTCATTCTTCTTGGAAGTCACTCTGAGTAGTGGTCAAGTAGAATGGTCCACCTGCCACGCAGTCATTCTTTCGAAGTTCAGAGTTGTGAGCAGTTTCGAAGAATAGTTTGTTTTGGAGGTTGGTGCAGGAAAGTCATTTCCATTAGGAAATGGTCGGACAGTCTTTCCCTAGGGAAAACTCATTCTATCCAAGTTTCAATATGATTAGTGCTAGAGGAATGGCCTAGTTAGGTGAATGGTCCAGATTCAACAATCAGGGACAAGCATTCCCTAGGGAAGACTCATTCTCTTGAGGTTGCACTATAATTAGTGCCGGAGGAATGACCCAGTTAGGTGAATGGTCCAGGCTAAGAAATCAAGGACAATTATTCTTCTATGCTTGAGAATAATAGTCCAAATATCCCATGGCTAATGTTTTACCTTCTGAGGGAAAATGCTCTTCCATATCTCATAGATGTGAGTGGAAGAATGGCCCATATGACTCAGTTTATATCATGATATTGTTTTATGTAGGTTGATATCAGATGATAACATTGTTGTGGAGACTGTATGTCTGTGGACAACAAATGTATGCTACTATGGTGGATGTGTTCCACTGGTTGTGACTATGTTTCACTGATTAAGTAGTCGTGTGCTACTTGGTGTGGTTGTGTACCACTAGATAGTAGTTGTGTACTACTATGGATAGACACAATTGTGTTCTATTGAATGGCATTGTTATGATTGCCATGAATACTATCAATAGAGTTGGAAATGATTATCAGATAGATGGATAGTCAGTGTGTTGGTGGACATGCATTCTCTAGGCAGAAAATGGTCCAGGACATTTATTATTCTAGGACATATGTCTGGATTAGAAGAATAGTCCTTATAGCCCATGGTGTGGCTTCCAACATATGTTGGAATAATTATTCTTCTAGGACATATGTCCAAATTAGAAGAATGGTTCTTGTATCACTATGTGGAGTGAGTGACGTATCCAACATCATGCCTGATTACTCAGATGGAGTATGGATTTGAGAGATGATACAGTTGATGCTATCAGATGATACTGATAATGATGATGGTGCTCATGATTTGATCATGAGATAGCCTGTGTGGCTATGATGATACTATCGATTGAATGGTATGTTTGTAATCAAGACCATTACCTTTAAATACCTCCCTAGCTAGGAGGGAGTGTTGATATTATGGTAGCTGCGGGAGGTATTAAACCTCCACGTGTAACCCTAACAAGAATAGAATATTCCAGGAAGTAAGAAGAAACCCTAAAGCATTGAACATAACCCTAGAAGACAAGTCGGCTAAAGAAAATAATTAATATTGAGTTTTTATCCTCCAGAAAGAGAATTCGTCCTAGACAACTAAGGAAGAGCGGTATAAATATAGGATGCCAGAGCTCATTTGGACACACACATATTGTAACTGCAAAAATCTAATGTGCATTGCAGAAATTTAGTAAGTGTGCATGTGTGGAGAGTAGCTGCAGCTGCAACTACTGCAACTTGTATTTTTGGTTTTAGTTTTGGAATTTCTCTTGGTTATGGTTTGGACTTTCTACCTTATGTGCTAGCTCTTGAGAGAGGTACGCTACATTGATTGGCTATTAGGCCTAGGGTTTGTTCTCTGTCAAGGTTAAGGTGCGCGGGGGTGGCTTCAGCCTATGGTTGGGTGAAAATATTTCTATATTCTCTATGGTTAAACGAGCATGCCTACTTTTCTAACAAAAATAACATGTCTAAGTATTAATCTAAACCAAAAAAAATGGTCTTTACAAAATGATTTCCTTTAACTATATCATCTTCTCTTCGAGCCTCATCAATTTTTTTTAAATTGATTGCAATGTAATCCCAATTGTTCTCATTGACACCCCTTCCTCTTGATCATTCCCTATCACCAATCTCTACAACAACTCTAACTCAATGCATATCCTTTCTTCAATAAACATCACCAATGCTTTTTACTCAAGCATAACATCATCGACTTCCCTTTAACTGCATCTTTTATATTATCCTCACCATCACTTCTATTAAATCTCCACCCATTCAACATATCCACTTGCTTCTCTTATTCATATTCTTTAATCTCTAAGATTAACTCTTCTTCCCGTGTATTCTCCTCCATCATGAGGACATAATGTGTTCCTCCATCTTCTTCATATTCGATCTATTTTTGCTTCTTCACTACACTATTACTCTACTCTGAATCATCATCTCAACATCTTCCTTACCTTGGTAACATGCTTGCTATATATTTTCCTTGATCTAATTATCCACTTATTTAAGCATCATCTCAACATATTCCTTACCTTAGTGACATGCTTGCTATATATTTTCCTTGATCTACTTATCCACTTCTTTAAGCAAACTATTACTTTCTTCACTTACAAACATATTGATACCTAACACATTATGATAACCAAAGTTTTCCATTTGAGCCTTCTTCAATGGAGAGTCTCTTGCCATGTCATTCTCTTTTCCAATACCATCTTCTTCTATGACATCACTTGCCTTAGCAACATTCCTCCCTTGTAACTCTGTGTTTGCAAGTCCTCTTCTTCACACTTATTAACATGTTATTAAAAACATGCAATGCACCTAGACTTTCCTAATTTTCCGCAATAAATTGGAGATCATCTTCTTAGCCACTACACTCATCTTATTTCATTCCATATGTTTGTTCTTCTTCACACACCTTCTAAACTTGCATGATTTCAGACACATATATCCCACCCTAATTTTCATCATTTTTCTAACAACAACTATAAGAATTTCTTTTGTGTTCCCCTATCTCTTTGTGCTCCCATGCATTCTCTTCATAAACAAGCTCTCAACTTCCAATGTTAATTGAAAACCTTTTCTATAATATGTACCATCTTAACCTTTGCTATAATATGTACCTTCTTCATATAGACATCTTCTTCTTAATGGAAATTTAACCCATAAACAAAGTTTGTGAATTGTTCTTTGCTATCTCTCACAAGACCAACTCTAATATCTATTTTACAAAATACATCAATATATTCTTCTACTCATCTATTTATCTACCATAACTTGTCTAAGCTTCTCTTCATTTGTAGAATATAATTAGAAGTTACAGTCTAAAATCGTAACTTAGTGACCATCTTCTCAAAATGTTATATCTTGACTTTGTTGAACACATCTTTTCTTCATCTTCAAATTCTCACACCACTTAGTTTCATAACTCTTCAATATTCTACATATAATCTTCACTTTCTATAACTCCTCAAATCTTTTGTATTCAACATGATGGTGCATTTCTGGAATCCATTCAATCAATTCTTAAGGGATTACACTTCCATAACATACATACAACTTTTTCTAGTATTACTTCATCATCTTTATTGTTTTCTCGTTATTTAATAGAAATGAAAGGTCTCTCTTAGTCTTCATCACTTTCACCTTCACTATTAATAATGTGGTTGGAAAACCTGTATTGAAAGATCTATATTGAAAAACATAATTTATTGAAATAAATAAGGAATAGCATAAATTGTTGGAAAACATAATTTATTGATACAGACATAACATAATTGTTACTAAAACTTGGATTTATACTTCATTAACCTAATAAAAACAATTTGTCACAAATACTTGTAAAATAGGAAATGAATGGATTGAGCATCTCCTCCCTATGAGGATCCATCCATTATCTTCCCTTCTCTATGTTGGAAACCCACTCACCAAGAAACATAATCTAAGATCTTATCATTAACCATATATTTTAAAGTTGTTTACATTTTTCTAAGCTTTTACTAATTGTGGACGACAATAAAAGGTTGCATGGTGAACAAGGATACAATATACTTTGTATTTAAACGGATTCATAATACCTGAAAAAGAAGACCTAAAAAAGTTGTTAGCCCTACTAATTGTGGACGACAATAAAAGGTTGCATCGTGAAAAAAGGATACAATATACTTTGTATTTAAACGGATTCATAATACCTGAAAAAGAAGACCTAAAAAAGTTGTTAGTCCTAGGGTTTTCATATCTGCTCGACTTAATACCACCATTAATGTATAGAACTTTACCACCGATGCACTTTTTTCATCCTTATCCCTGTAAAATTTTTGGACCTTTCCATTGTAAAGTTCAATAGTGAGATCCACAATATGCATACATAATCAATCGCATTCAAACTTGTCAAAATTGAACATACATGGAGCCAGGAGCCAGAAGCCAGAAAGGAATATGTTTGAAGAAACAACATTACAATGAAGAATGCCTTAGTTTTCTACAAAAAGATTTAGACATTAAATTGTCAGACGATATTAATATACATCATTACAACTATAAAGATTTCCGAGGAGATCACATTGTCACAATATAACCTTAAATCTTCAACCAAATATAAATTTTGTTCTCAGTACATTTTTTTCTCTCGGTTTTGCAATTAACACAGGAAGATAGGGTGGGTGACGGTTCTGGCTTGCAAGCGATTGTACTCTGCATATGAAACGTCGTCACAGGCATGTTATGAAACGTTACCTCACAAGGATGGACACAACGATCACTAAGCAAATGCAAGGAATGAGGAAGGACACAACGATCAGGCACTAAGCAAATGCAAGAAAGTTAATGACTGAAATCACAGCTACTAAATGAAATGGTGTCCATTAAAAATCCATCTATAACTAAAAGCCATTAAATCTGACCTTACCATTTTCAATAGGTTTAAACCTATCAAACCTAATTATAATTATTCTAATTTTTATTAATGATTAATGAACATATTTTGTTATACAAAAAAGTTAATGACAAAAATCACAACTACCATTTCATTAAAAGTCCATCTATAACTAAAAGCCATTAAATCTGGTTTGACCATTTCCAATAGATTTACACCTGTCAAACCTAATTAATATATATAACATTTGATATGTTAATTATTCTTCTAACTATATATATATATGAATATGAGAATTAAATCTAGGTTAGAGGAAACAAACAGTCCACCAAATCATCCTCATTATGAACCTGGACAACCGTAACGGATTCTTGCTAGTAACAATTAAAAACGAGAGTGAAGGAACGGTACGGAGTAGAGGAAGCGGCTCCAGGCTGATCAGCAGTAGGTAGCCGTGAGAATAAGACTTTGTTCGTGCTTTGTTTCCAGGTATTTTTTCTGTTTTCTGCAATTTTCTGCTTCTTTTTTATTCTTGCTTCTATAACAGCAGCCAAGTGCTTGACAGTGGGTGTTGTCTCTCGGCTCCGCAAGGTTGGCTGGAGTATATGCAAATTATGGTTGAAATAAAGACTTCAAACCTGTTACTACTGATATGCCAGATTTTAATGGATGACGTGCCTGTTGATAATGTTTTCTTTTGGCTGCATGATTTGCTTATAAATTTAGTTTATGATTTATGGGTTATTATCTGTAATTGTTAATCTTTTTAATTATGTTTAAAGGCGCACATCTATTGGAAATGGGCACATTTAATCATTTTTTACCATAAATTCTAATCTTATGGTTATCAATTGAAGATGCTGACATATTTTAGGAAGTTCTTCCAAATCAATCCAAATTAATGAATGAACTTTCATGTTCATAACTTTCTTGCATTTTGCATTTTTTTAGGACTTAACCTATTTACTTTTTAACATTTACTTAATATGTTTAAAAAATTACTGTGTGATCATCTAATTGCCACGATTCAAATGATTAGTAAACTTAATTCCAACCCTTTCATATTCTCCATTCTCTACTAACGTTTTTTACTAAGTTGAAAATTTTACCTGTCAAAACCTTTCAACGTTCACCAACCACAAGTTTACAGCTGTGCTAGTGAATATTATTTTCTATGTGATTAATTTCCTTAATTTCCTTATTTTAGCTGTGCAGCCGGTCCGATTCCAATGGAAAATAATAATGGCGAACGCAGAGTGACATTGACAAGCAGAGATGGGGACATGTTTTCAGTGGATAAACTGGTCGCAATGGAATCGAAGGTGATAAAAGAGATGATAGAAATTCTCGGGGAAAACCAATTCCGTTCTGAGGCGTTGCCTCTTGCAGCATCTAGCCAAGCACTGGAAAAGATCATTGAATACAGCGAGTATCACCTATGGAATTCTTCTCAACCTTCCCACGTTATCAAGGCCTGGGATCTGAATTTCATCAGCAATGTCGATATAATAACGTTATTGGATATAATGCAGGTAAATATACGCCAAATGTTATCTCAGATTTAATTCACCATTCAAATCCAATTCAAAAGTTAAAATGTTGGTTTGTGATATACATTTATTCTTCTTTTTTTCCGGATTGCAACATTGGTATTTCCATTACAGGTGCCCAATGTTATCTCAGATTTAATTTAACCATTTCATCACTCACCATTCAAAAACAAATAGTTGGTTAAATAGTTGGTTTGTTGATATACTTGTAAATGAAGTAGGTTAATTCTAGAGCAATCTTTTCTCTTAAGTTATTTTTTTCTTTTTTTGGGTGTGTCATTTTAAATTTCTAGTTTTGATCGATTTTCTGAACATCTAGATTGGGTTGGTTTAAAATGGAACAAAACCTCTAAGATAAGATTCTGAAATGCATGAAATTTTGATTTATACAAAACTCAAACTACCCCTGAAAATATGACCAAATTTAAACCCTTTTTTTACTCGCTCCCAAATTAACCTACTCCCTTATAAATTCTTCTCCATATTGTAAATTCTTCCCCATATTAATAATGGAAATTAGAATATTTGCATTTGCATTGCAGGAAGCTGATTCACTGGCTATGGAAAGTCTTTTGGATTTGACAGTTGAAGAATTGACAAGGGAAGCTCTTCCAGACCAAGAGATTTTGGATGAAGGAAGGATCATTTCGTAACACTTCCCAGCACGGGCGACGATCGATATGCTAGTACTCTGTGCATTAATGATTCATTCACATTCCCAATTTAGTCATGAGATATTTTAATGACTTTTTTTCGGTTTGGGTTGGAATTTCAAAATTGCCGAGCCCTTAAATTTGATGGTTTCTGTTTTGTTTTGTGCATTATAACGTTGGTTTTTTTTTTTGGAAAACCCTATTGTATTTTTCTATGAATATACATCCTTTAGTTTTTTTAGAATCCTTATTATAATGTCAAATCATGTAAGATTGAACAATGTCAAATCAATAACAATAAGTTTTAATTCATTATAGTAATTTATTTATAATTAGTTTAATATGTAAAAACAGGAATAAAATTTGAATAGAGAGATGTCAATTGGGTGTAGTTTGGATGGTTGTGGGGAATGATTGTTATCCTCCTCACCAAGTTTCAATTCTCATAATAACATGAATAAAGTTCATAATGAGTATATGAGTATTCCTGTATGTATTGGAAAGGAAAATATAAATTATATAAATAAAATATAAATATAAGTTAATTATGGATATTTAACCATCCACTTAATCACTAATAATTTTAAAGATGAAAATTTAAGAATGTAGAAATTTTGGTGAATTTTACTAATCCTAAATATGTAAACTATAAAATATTTGACTATATTTTTATAAAAATATTCAAATTTTTAAGGATTTAATATATTTTTTCTATAAATTTTGGACTATTTTAAGGTAAAAGCATGGAAAATTAACCCATGGACGATATATAACCCCTGAAATTTTTCATGCACTCAATCTTCATTATATGGTTCTCAAACCATTGCAAAATTCTCTATTTTTGTACCAATTTTTTTTTAATAGATAAAATAAGGTGTGGACTTTTGGATGACCAACATCCACATGATTCTTGTTCAAATTAGTTATGAAGAGTTACTCTTGGCATAAATTTTGAAGAAAAACCTTAAATTAATTTAATGAGTCATTGAAGTTGATAAAGGAGAGCAACACAAGAAAGAGAGGAATAAAGAAAAATAAATAAAGAAAGAAGGGAATAACAACATAAGAGAATATGGGAGGGAAACCTACGATGAATATAATCGTTGTTTTGAATTTTCTTGAAGAAATCTAGGTTGAATATAATTGTTGTTTGGAATTCTCCTTTAGTTCTTGTAAGTTTAGTTGAAATATACACACACAAAAAAAATAAAAAATAGTAGGGTAGTGCTTGTTTTCAATAATACAAGTCCATTGAAGCATTGAATATGTAAATTCATAAATTTATAATCGTGTTCTTTCAAATTGTTTGTTGTGCTTGGTGTCTTTAATTTGGTGTGTGCTTCCAAATTGTTTATTGTGTTTGAGCTGCATTGAGCTTGTTGATTAAAGTTGTTGTAGGGAAAATACATTTTTGGCAAAGAGAATCTATTGGGTAAAACTATTTAACATGTAGAATTTCACAAGAAAGAAACAATATGGCACACAAAAAGGGGAGTGTGAATACATGTAGGGGGTAAAGAAGAACATAAAGGAATTGTAAATAGAATCACTAGGACATAGGCACCTTAGGGAAGAGGGTTGCATTAGATATTCGTAATGTAAAGGCATTGACAGATTGGAAAGGTAGGCCAAAGGTGGAATCTTCTATCTATTTAGAGATCTTGAAATTAGAAGGCATGATTAATTGGATTGGGAACAATGAACCTTGCATGCACAAAACTAAAGGGCCATATATCCATAACCTTGCATGCAAAAAACTAAAGGGCCATGCATCCATGTGATGGGACAATGTGTAGTTGGTAATCAAAGAAGAGGGAGAGATAAAAATAAGGTTTGGGATAATATGATTTCAAAGATAAAGGGCAAATTTATGTTAGTGGATTATCTATTGAACCAATTTAAGAAGACACAAAACCTAAGACATGTAGAAATTTTAATACAAATTATGTATTGCTTGGATTCTCCTGATCTAACAATTTTATGCCACTGTTAAATAAAGAATCACTTCTACAAATATTCTTGCGGAATTTAAAATACTATCGCCAATTGCAATATCAAGAAGCAAGATCAATCAAACATAACACAAATGTTTTTACCGGGAAAGCATAAAGCTAAAAACTCCACTATCATATATTATGTATATATCATGGATCATGAAACAATCTCATACAAAACTCTAATCCAAGATCTCTCAGTACAATATACAATCGTCTCACACTATCATACAAAAATTGACAAATTCATGTGCCAATTTATTGCTTCTAGACAACCTGCCCCTGCCTCCTCTGTGCAATCTCTACTAATGGAAATCCCTGCAATGAATCAATTCCTCTTTCCTAGGCTATGCATTCCTCATTGGCACATCCACTGTGTGTGTGGTTGCATGAGTGCACTCACTAATGTCACAATTGATAGTCAAACTGTCCCTTTCACCTGTTATCTCAACTGGGTCTTCGGTGGATCTGACATGCATGTAGTTAACAATGGTAAATCCTCAGTTTCATGTGAGATCATTGATTGTGAATTAATTAATAATTAATTCACTGATCTCTCACTAGTGTAAGTTCAGTTACAACTAATTCGACTTGCATGTCCCACCAATCAACCTTTGAACTCGAATTCCGTATAGCTAACTGATTTGCCACTTTAGTTAACTATTTCCAAGTGCTCATTGAGAATAGACTAATATTTATTGTCCAACTATTATTAAGGGATAATAATAGTCGACATACATCTATA
>JZKD02S1644812.1:682431-701157 GCA_000966675.3 Picea glauca
TACTCTTAGTGCTATTTTGGTTTTATACACTATTACTTGTTATATATATATGAGAAACTTTGCAAATTTGTGTATAATGGTTTGGATTCACATGGATGCACATGAATATATATGACAAACTTTACAAATTTGTGTATAATGGTTTGGATTCTGGAATCAGATTCACATGGATGCACATGAATATATATGAGAAACTTTGCAAATTTGTGTATAATGGTTTGGATTCACATGGATGCACATGAATATGTATTTGTTTTTCAAAATTTGAATATTTTATGTATTTTTAGGGACCGTTTTTTTTATGCGGTTTTTTTTTCTGATTTTTTCCCGCTTTCGGTTTTTGGGGTCGACCGGTTCAATGACCAGCTCGGTTCTGGTAACATTGGTTGGAATTGCCCAGATGGTATTTCTAGACTGTTGAATTTGAGGACCACGTGTACATGATTGTGAACAATCATGAGCTAAATAATTTTCAATCGATATGGAAATGAAACTGTAAAGGGTGTCTATGGTGGGCACACACATAGCATGCTAAAACATGTGGTTAAGTGCATGGAAGCATAGTCTAAAAGCAAGATGAAAACATAAAAGAAATGGTTTTAATCTGTATTTGAAATACATCATAGGAATGCACGTTTATATTCCTTATGGAATATTTAGTAAACAACTAAAGTGGTAAAATTGAAGCTAACTCAAGGTTGAGGCCATCAAATATAGTGATGGATATGCAATAAGGAAGTTGCATGTCGAAGAAGTTCCTTATGGAGGAACTGTGTTAAGACTCTGTCGGGAGAACAAAGTCACAAGCATAGGAGAACAGAGGAGAACATAGTCACAACCTAAATGACTGATGAGAATTGAGCAGTGGGCTACAATGGATTACAGTGGGCTATCATGGATTACATTTTAAAAACATCATGCATGAATGGAATACTAAAAAATGAATGTTGACCATTCTGATAACTGAATGGTAATGTGCAGAATGCATAGGTTCATGATTCAATATGAACAAAAAAAGTTTGTTATTGGCGCATGTTGATGTAACCAAGAGGTTCGGGTGAGCCTAGCCAAGGCTACTCAAGGAAAGACGCTGGAATATCCTAGCATGGAGTATATTGCATAAGAAAAGAAAGAGAAAAGGAGGAATACTTTCCTCACCCAAAAAAAATAAAATTGAATTGTTTAACAGAATTGTAAGCCTTAGAAGAGTAGCTGTGGAAACAAGTACAACTGGAAAAAGGAAAATAAATAAATTAGTAAGTTTGAATTAATATGCTTGGTTAAGTCGTGATAGGTAAAGGCAGTGAGGCATTGGAAAATAACTCAGTTAGACTGAAAGTCCATGGTTGTGTAGAAGGAGTTGGACAAGGGAAGAGTTCCTTGACCCTTGTTGTTTATTATATTTCTCTAGTACAAGAGATTGATTTACTAATGAAAGTAAATGTTTTGACATCATAGTGATGATAGTTGTATGACTATACAAACAATTGAGAATTGTTTGTGTTTCACTCATGAAAACATTAATAATAATTTGATGAAGTGCATAAAGATATGCTAGAACATATCTGAAAATGTTCTATTGATTTGAATGTTATGATACAAGCATTTTTATTTTACATGACAACTAATATATTTTTGATGTACATCATGTGTAAAAAGAAATTGGAGCTGCTGAGAAAGGCAATTGCCAATGATGGGCAACCTCAAGTAGAGGATGACTATGAGAAGGTTGTTGTTAAAATATTGTTGAAGGTACTTTGGGAGCCCCTTGGAGCACTACTGATGAGGTAAAAATCAGAAAAAGGGTGCTAGCAGCTAGAACGGGTATAAAAATGTCCATGCTTGGGTGGCATAAGGTATGGAGGGATTTGGTAAGAATCCCCTCTGAAGTATTTTAATTTCTTACCGATATGTGAATAATTTTGAATGGCTATTGTATGTCATTGCTACCCAAGCAGGGTAAAATTCAAAAAAGAAGAATATGAATAATAGAGAGAGGAATTCTATGCCATTCAATGATGAGTTATAATCCTTGCAAGAAAATGCATGATTAAGGAGTACCATGGGTACAATGACCAATCTAGAGAGATTGGGAATAAAGGTGTTCAGAGTTAGCACACTACATGGATTGCATTGATGAATTGCATGTTTGCATAAGAAGGAAGACAATGGATTTCCCATTAAGGAATGAGGACCTTCCAATACTCTACTTGAATTATAGAGGTGTTAAAGAAAAGAGAATTTGGGTGTCCATGAGTATTGGCACTCTGGTTACTAATGAAGGAAGAATGCTTGGGTGCATTCAAGAGAAACGTTTAGTTTCATATGTGTTGATTTGGGATCATGATCAACCTATAGCAGGAAGCACATTCATGTTTCAATAATGAACGATAATGAATAATCCATATGGCGAAGAGGTTGGTTGAGCTCCAACACACCATGGAAAAGTGTTTGTCATAAAGTGTGGCAAATTAGAAATCAATGCAAGGGTGCACTGGTTATGAAAGTGGCCATTAATATTGGCACACTGATTAAAGTCATTTGATATTTGAATTGCATTTGGAAAATTTAGTATGTTGAAAGGATGCATACGTAAATAATGATATTTATTTTTTCTTTGTACCCTTGAATAGATGAAAATTACTTGGACTGTTAGTATGCATGATTTTGAAAATATAATGTGCATGAAAACTAACAATTTGTTTTGCTAAGTTGAAATGGTAGGAAGAAAAGTGTCTTGGACATGGCAGTGTGGTAATCCCATAAGGAAGACCAATTGCATGTTGAGCCAAACAGCAAAAATGGTATTTCATTTTTGAGCAAATGAATTTAATTGTTAGTATGCACAGTTTTGAAATTGTTTGTGAGCCACTGCAAGTGTACGATGAAAATATAATGTCCATGAAAAATAACAATTTGTTTGGTTGATGAATGTTGAAATTGCAGAAAGAAAAGGGTCTTGGATATGGCAATGTTGTAAGCCCATAAGGAAACCAATTTCCCACTGAGCCAAACTACTATGGGAAGGAAAGTCCCATACGTGTGAATCTGGTTCCTGTGCGGAACAGATCTGAAAATAAATGTGGAATTTGGAAATCTGTGGGTGACGGATTTGCAAGAAAACGCTGAATTTGAAATTGAGGATAGTATCTCATAATTTATCTATGCCTGTAATACATGTGAGACAAAAAGATTTGTCTAGGGAGGAGAGATGAAAGTTGTGAAGATGGAAAGCATGACAGAGGCTATTGTTGAGACATGAGAACCTTGTGGTAAGACATGATCACCCTAGAATATGTTTTGTTGTGGTAACACAAGCCGGAGGGATGCCTCGACAGAGAAAGTCTGAGGGATGCCTTCAATGTAAGGTTCAATGAAGTCTCTAGAACTCTTCTTGTGTAAGAAATCTTTGGTAAGGTGAGATGGATTGCCCAAAGGACTGTATAGCAGAGAAGGGGATGCCTGAGCCACGGTCTGGAGGGTGAGTGAGCGCAAGGAAGAGGAGACTTTGATAATTTTTATAAATTGTTGATTAGGATCATGCACACAATGGGTGTGTCAAAGAAAAATAGTGAGCTAAGATAGCAAGAAAACCATATGGATGAAAATCCATGAACTTCATAGATAAGTATTGTACTAGATTATAGAATTTTCCTCTTGAATTTTGAACAATAGTAAGATGTTTTCGCATGAAATTGTGATTAATATGTTTGTTGTTCAAAATTATTGAAGGCATGTGACGAAAGCCAAGGTCTAGAAAGGAATTGACCAAGAAAGAGGATCAATATTTTTGAAGCAGTTGAATGACAAAGGCATGACAGTTGTTACTAAGAAAGAACACCGAGGATGGTGTTCCTTTTTAAGGGGGAGGGGATTGTAATACCCTTGTTTCCCCCAACATGTAATTAATCATTGCTTATGATTACCATGCTATGGCATGTGAACAATGTAAATGTATTATTTTTTAGATTGCCAAAAAACTGAATGTGGGGGTGAAGCTTTGAAGTATTGGCCATGGTATCACTAGAGGAAAGAGTGAGGAAACTATAGAGAGGGTTCATTATGTCAAATGACCCAAATTCTCCTTGCTGAAATAATAAGCCTCATCCTGATCCCAAAGAAAAATCAGTTAATGAATGAAGGATTGGTGGTTGAACAATCAACTACCCCAATGAATGGAAGCATGGAGACTCTGGCTGAGAAGAGAAAAAACTGTCACCCCAAAGTACGACAGAGTGTAGTTTTCTTGCAGGCCCAGATTGACCTAAGTTCCTTCCGACAGAAGGAACGAACGTGACAGGTCCAAAACCTCCCTAGAAAAAAGGAGAGGGCGTGCAAGAGAAAGAAGGGTGAACCATACCATTCAGAAAGAGAAAGAGCACGTGAGGCTCTCCAGTTGAGAAGAAGAACTAAAGGATTAAGTTGTTCTGGTTACTGGAGAGAACCAGAGGAGGAATTCGGTCTCTGAGGAACAAAATCATTGAAAGGAATGCACTAGAACATGCAATAGAAAGATCAGAGAACTCGTGAAAGAGTTCTGAACTAGAGCATACAAGACCTGAAACCCTGACTGGAGCAAAAGAGGGTTGCAAGCTTGGTGATGGCTGGAAAGAAACCAGTGTTGGAAGGAGAGGGCGTCGAGGGATAGTGTAGTTGCAAAGGGACTCTCTTGCACAGAGGAGATCTAGCGGGGAAGGCATCTGATAAACCCCGTGGAGGCCCTAAGCTCAGTGGGGAACAAGNGGGCGTCGAGGGATAGTGTAGTTGCAAAGGGACTCTCTTGCACAGAGGAGATCTAGCGGGAAAGGCATCTGATAAACCCCGTGGAGGCCCTAAGCTCAGTGGGGAACAAGGGAGACTTCTACTGCTTCCAGAGAGTTGGAGGAGAGTAACCTCTCTGATACAGTTTCTTGAGTTTGGAAAGAGAACCCATAAAACTTGACCTGAGAAGGTTGCGAGCTTGATGATGAGAGAGCACCTGATAAACCTCGCAGAGATTGTGACAAAGAGAGGATCTTTGAGAAATTTGCAGAAATTTCCCTAGTGATATCATGGCTTGGCACGGGGGTGGCCAGAGTGCTAAGAGTGAATGCCTATGAGCCTATGGTTGGGTGGAGAGGCGAACACCCATAGTCAGTTGGTTGGTTGCAACTTGTAATAGATAAGTATTCTCCTACCCTGTGAAATTGAACTATAAATTAAGGTTGATTATCCTGTGAATATTTCAAGGATGTGCATGCTTGTTTGATGATTAGACTGGGTTTTGTCTTACATGATTGTGTATTTAAGCAAGTAAGGAACTATATGGTTTGAACATACTTTGTACACGTAAATGCTTGAGCCTTATGTAGTGGCTCGAATTAAAGGAAATAAACTGTGATTTTGTTGACCATAGATATAGTTTCATGTATACATGTCTATACTTCCAGTTGTTTTGGGTCTCCTGGAAAAAGGGTTTGTTAAGCTCATGAAAGGTAGTGCGAGGGTGCACAGAGCCTATGCAATTTGTGTAGAGGTTAATAACTCTATAAGTTATAAATTCCAGGAGAAGCACAAGAAGTGTGCCCACACTTCATTCGAAGAAATTGCAAGCTCGAAAGGTACAATGTTCATAGAATGCAAACCAAGGACACAACGTATGAAAACCATGGTTTAAATCCCTTGTTGAAGGGAAGCGGAGCCATGAAGTACAAAAGAAGCCACAACAATTGTTGATCTAGCTGCAATGATAGATTTGGACCATTGGATCATACCAAAAAAGGAGCTAAGTTATTCAGGACTCTGGGAGTCCAGAGCTCTGGGGTGAATGAACATTACAATGTCCTAAATGTGTCGAAGGTGACCTGTCAGACCGGTACATTGATGGTTGACCGACAGTTAGCGGTCATTTACCCGTTATCATGGGATTCATTCCCTTATTAAACCCTAATCCACTTCTTGGTCACAAAGTAACGCGAGCCGTAGATCTGAGGATATTCTGGATCTCCCCTGACCGTTGGATTTATGTCGTGGTCAGTCCGACGTTGACCACTCCAGGAGAAAAAGTGTGTTAAATGGTTGGAATCCATGAATGCCAAAGTCACGAAGCGACGAGGACCATCGATTCGAGGATACTTCGAGATATCTCCTTTGACTATTAGATCTAGACCGTGGTTAGTCTGGCGTTGACCACTTCGGGAGTAAAAAGGAAACTAAATAGCAAAACCCCTGAATGTCGAAGTTATGAAGCGATGAGGACCGTCGATTCGAGGATACTTCGGGACCTCTCTTTTGACCGTTGGATCTAGATTGTGGTCAGTCCGACGTTGACCACTTCAGGAGTAAAAAGGAAACTAAACAACAAAATCCCTGAACGTCGAAGTTGCGAAGCGACGAAGGCCATAGATCTAAGGATCCATGTGGACCTATCTCGACCATTGGATAGAGGATATTGGAAGGTCGGTTGGAAGGAGTTCGAGGCTTCGGAGCTCCGAGAAATTCTGTTGGCAGGAGAAGCAAGATGTTCCCGGAGACTATCAGTTCGGAGTGACATGGTATGTTGACGTTACCTAGGGTGACGTGGACCCATATTATGTGTGCCATGTGCCATTCTGATTCATGTTTTTCACAGATCTTATGTGCAAAATGGAACTTGACACGTGTCACCCATCGATTGGGCCACATGTCATCTCCATATTTTTCCACATGCCACCCCCTAGTGCATAGTTGTTTGACCTAATGGCTAATGGGACCCTGGGAGTTTGAGAGTTTAGAACTCTGGGAGGCTTAGGGTGTTAGAATGTATGCTCCAATAGGGTCGAAGGTTGGAACTATGTGGCAGGATTCCGGGGTTTCGGGACTCCGGAGGATATGCGAGTAGAGAAAAGGGCGTTCAACGCCGAACGTCGAAATCCCTTAAGCCTATGCATTGAACGAGGGTGAATCTCAGTTGTTGGATTTAATGGTGGATTGATCTCCACCATAGATGCAGGAGTGTTAGGGAACTCCCGGACTTCGAGACTCCGAGAATGTTTCAGGCATGGACAGGAAGGACGAAGGGTCGAAGGCCCAGAAATCGCAAAGGCACGAGGAACATTCCCTGTAACCGCCCCTCTAGTGGTCATGTCATTGCTAAAGGATGACAACCTTGATCAAGTCTGTGCTAGGTGGGATGGTACGAATGATGTGAATCCACGCGGATGCCACATGGCCTTTGACCAATGATGTCTGAAGAGCTTCGGAAGGGCATAACTTCCAATCCAGAGCTCGGATTTGAGCATGGTAACGGTCGTTGGAAAGTTCTTGACAACCAGAAGAGGATGGAAATCTCGAGAAGAAGATTCCAGAGGATTGAGAAAAGTGAAATTTTGATACCCCATCCCTTAAAAAAATACTTTAGGGGTCAGGTGTGTTACAACCAAGATAATGAATATACCATAAACACAGTGGTTATACTCACTTCTTGTAAAATTTGGCTCACCATGAAGGAATCAAACATCTTGTACCATTTCCTGCTCGAGCTTCAAGCCATACAACAACAAATCTCCCTTTGAGATCTTGAACAAATCCTTATTGTTCCATGTACACATCTCTACAAATAATGATTTGTGAGCACTAAAATCTCACAATCTCCATCACCATAATCAACAAAGATGCACTTTCTTAACCTAATCTGACCAAGCCAGCGAATTAAACCTTCACCTCTCACCTCACTTCCATGCTAATGTAAATGTTTCAAATCTAACTCAGCCCACCAACACTCCCCTTCCATGCTTGACTTCCACCATCACCATTAGAGCTAACTCTACCTCGTCACCAGCTAAGACGCAACCGTGCAAGACACCACAGCGCAAGCCACAGTTAGTCCTAACGCCTCATAACCCCCACTCCAAAGAGGCCAATCCAGCGTGCAGGCGTCAACTAGCTGACTCAGACGCTGCACTAATGGAGTGGAGCATCCCTCCTCGAAATCCGGTAGAATGCCCACCACAGGGTTCCAGTTGCCTCGGCTGCTCCCATACTCTGATCGAGTGATTTCTCCTCGCGGTGGTCAGACTTACGCGATTTCTTTTCTCAACATGGACACTGGCATCTTCATCGAGAAATTCAACATCGTCCTAACCGCCGATCTGATTCCGCTCAAAACTACGAATCCTACATACCTCGTTAGGTCACGGAAACTATACTCCCGACTGGTCGTAATGCATTCTCAATTAGCCAACATGATTGCTCCTGCGGGTTGGCTGTATTGGAACTCAACTTCTGCAGTTAATACTTGTTCTATAGGGAATTGAATAACTCAGGCCCAGAGAAAACACTGTTGCAAATATGGTTATCCCATTTATAGTTCCTAGATTCAAAGGCGATTATTCTGCGCGCGAGTTTCTTTTGACCGGGCCTCTTCGATTCCTGGCCCGACTTCTGTTCTTCCTTCCCCAGCCCCGGCATGTCCACCCGAAGACCGTGCATCTCCACATGCTTCCTCGACCCGCTAGGGTTTGCAAATCCCTCTTCAGCGTGACGGCTGGCGCTTCATTTTCCTCTTCCGACTTATTCCCGACCGTAGTAGTTTCATGCTAGGATGCTCCGCCATTGTCCTTCCGAACACCAGAGCCTCTCGGTCATCTGGTCCTCCAAATTAGAGGACTGCGATATGGTGATCTACATTTGAAGGCGCCAGCTGGGACCCACCCCCGAGTTGGCCCCTATCCACCAGGATGTCCACTGAGCAGGGAGCATGCTTCAACACTCTCTGGTTCACATTCCTGAATCTGAGTGTCCAAGGCTCTTCTCTTCGCGCGAATGACCAGCAACGGCTGCTCTGTTCGGTGGATTTCGTGACTCTCCTCTGTGCCCTTCTCCTCCGCTCATGACAACCACCTCCTGCTCTGATACTATTTGTTGGGATCGGGCAGCCTGTAAACAGTTGTTAATCACAACTGAAAAGAATATAAACAATCATATCACACACAGGCAACAAAAGAGATAGGGGCATTGATATTCTTTATAGTTCAATGGAGAAATGGTTACACAAATTCCAAAAAGCTCTTTATGAGCTTCTACATTTATTTAATCAGGAGAGATCTCAAGCTTTTCCAGGCATTTGGAAAGTTTATGAGCTTCTACATTTATTTAATCAGGAGAGATCTCAAGCTTTTCCAGGCATTTGGAAAGTTAAACTCTTGAGAAACATTCAAACGAATGTAACCGCAAGGGTATGTATAGTTAATTGCTCTAGAACCCATCCTATCTCGCCTAGCTTTTTCCCTATTGATTTGATCTAGCCTAGTTTTCTTCCCCCTCTTATGTGTTGTACAACCCATACAATCCAACAGAGCAATGTTTGTTACAGATACATCAAATTGAGGAAATAGCATGGTCAGAACAGCGAAAAAAAACTGACATAATAGACCAGCAGAGTTGCTAACACAGTTTTTTGGTAAATTTTTCTCATATATCCATTTTAATTCTAGAATCTCACATATCCAAGCCTTTAATAATAATATTGGAATTCATTTGCTATGCTTTTTTAGTTTTTTCGACTAAAGCTTAAATACTAGCACAGCCACATAATTGTAGCTGATGAACACTGAAAGACATCTTTAATTTATTAAACCCTAATTTTAATATAAACCCTAATTAGAGTTTAAAAATAAAATTTATTATATCAGGTCAACATTTTGCGACCTTCTATCTTATTCTTCATTTACCTCTAAACGTTTATATTTATTGACTACCGGCTTGGCGAGGTCTTCCTAAATGAGTTCCCACCACAATCGATGCTCATATAGTCAGAAATGAGTTCCCTCACGTCTGTTGTGGAGTCTGGATTCAACAGGCAGAGTCCTCTCCAACCCACGATTCTGTTGGAAAAGCATTTTGGGGTTCGAGATGATGTTTTGGGGTTCGAGATGATATGACGAAGAGCGGTAGTAAATAAATATAACGTTTTTCAGACCGGCTTGGCGAGGTTTTCCCCGCATTTCACATCTAATTGGTTGTGGCGGTTGTGGAATAAAAAACGAATGGTGTTGTAACATAAAAACTGTGGAGTGATATGAACGTGGCATGTCAATTATATTTTTAATCATTTGAACTTGTCAATTATATATGCTCACAGTAATTTTTTAAGTATTCTTAGGTAAATGTAAAAAAGTAAACATGTTAATGGATGCTTTCATAAATGCAAGGAAGTTATGAGCAATAAATTCGGCTCATTGATTTTGGAGGACGACTAAGAATATGCCAGCATCTTGAATGAGTAGCCATCAGATTAGAGTTTAATGTTAAATAAGATTAAAAGATCATTAATTGTGCCCATTGTCAATAGATATATGCCTTTAGGAAAAATTCAACAGGATCCAATGGAACCAAAGCAAGAAAAACACTACATATGCCTGATGAATTCTTCAGAGTTCCTTAGTTCCTTTGCCTTGAAGCCTAAATTCTATCATTGAATAATGCAAAAAAATCACAACAAATCCGCTGAAATTAAGTTAGAGCAATCACATACCTTCAATAATGTCGGAAAACACAGGTTCGCCTGAATCCGTCTTCGTCATTCATGAACACAATCAAATAAATGGATTATCGTCTATTAACATACTTTCTTCCAAGCCTGACCAACGCAGCTCTGACGTTTTCCGAAATCGGTACTGTCTAAACCTTCCTGCGAAGAAAAATAGAATTAGTAGCTGAAAGGTGAAATAGTTTACTGCGGGTTTTTATCTGGTTTAACAGTTTATTGGGTTAGTTAACAGTTCATTCTTCAAAAAGGTAAAATAAAAAGATTGGGTTAGTTAATAGTTTTTTCTTCAAAAAGGTGAAATAAAAAGACTTTTTCCTGTTGAAGCTTATTAAATTATTTGGCATGAAGGGTGCTTGGTGGATTTTGCAGCGGTAAAGAAAATATTTACGAAATTTGTTCTTTTGAGTTTTGAAATGTATTTTAGAAAAATGCTTTACTGTGAATTTAGTGAGGAATGGTTGGATCTACATATTTCAGTGATTAAATTTATATAATTAGAACACTTCAGGAATTTTTCAACAAACTGAATTTATTTATTCATTAAAAAATACAATTTAAACAATAAAAGATACCTATTTTGTCCAAATTTATATAGCTGAATTCTGTCCAATAAAACCAAAAAATAAAAAGTTTAACCTAACACGACTTAGAAATACTACCTATCAAAATCATACAAAAATATGCCACCTCAAATAAGAAGCAATATTTTATTATTCTTCCCATCTCGACAGAAAAACAGTACAGAATTGATTGGCTGAACATGCTTAAAAATAAAAAGAAGATTTTACTCAATGTTGATAAAAGTATAGAGAAAAATACCAAAACAAAATTTCAGATTTACAAATGATGCAATTTGATTAATTCTCTGTATACACCATGCATCAGAATTTCAAAATCAAAATCAAAATCAGTGTGATGAGTAAAATTTTTGAAAAAAGACTTTATTTGTTTTGTGCTTATTATGAAATTAATATCATAGGTTATTGAAAAGACAAAATTTTAAGAAAGATGCAAAACTTAAACTAAATTTTTGTTCTGTTAAAATGAAAAATTTAAATATTATTCATGAGANTTTATGAGCTTCTACATTTATTTAATCAGGAGAGATCTCAAGCTTTTCCAGGCATTTGGAAAGTTAAACTCTTGAGAAACATTCAAACGAATGTAACCGCAAGGGTATGTATAGTTAATTGCTCTAGAACCCATCCTATCTCGCCTAGCTTTTTCCCTATTGATTTGATCTAGCCTAGTTTTCTTCCCCCTCTTATGTGTTGTACAACCCATACAATCCAACAGAGCAATGTTTGTTACAGATACATCAAATTGAGGAAATAGCATGGTCAGAACAGCGAAAAAAAACTGACATAATAGACCAGCAGAGTTGCTAACACAGTTTTTTGGTAAATTTTTCTCATATATCCATTTTAATTCTAGAATCTCACATATCCAAGCCTTTAATAATAATATTGGAATTCATTTGCTATGCTTTTTTAGTTTTTTCGACTAAAGCTTAAATACTAGCACAGCCACATAATTGTAGCTGATGAACACTGAAAGACATCTTTAATTTATTAAACCCTAATTTTAATATAAACCCTAATTAGAGTTTAAAAATAAAATTTATTATATCAGGTCAACATTTTGCGACCTTCTATCTTATTCTTCATTTACCTCTAAACGTTTATATTTATTGACTACCGGCTTGGCGAGGTCTTCCTAAATGAGTTCCCACCACAATCGATGCTCATATAGCCAGAAATGAGTTCCCTCACGTCTGTTGTGGAGTCTGGATTCAACAGGCAGACTCCTCTCCAACCCACGATTCGGTTGGAAAAGCATTTTGGGGTTCAAGATGACGTTTTGGGGTTCGAGATGATATGACGAAGAGCGGTAGTAAATAAATATAACGTTTTTCAGACCGGCTTGGCTAGGTTTTCCCCGCATTTCACATCTAATTGGTTGTGGCGGTTATTTTTAATCATTTGAACTTGTCAATTATATATGTTCACAGTAATTTTTTAAGTATTCTTAGGTAAATGTAAAAAAGTAAACATGTTAACGGACGCCTTCATAAATGCAAGGAAGTTATGAGCAATAAATTCGGCTCATTGATTTTGGAAGACGACTAAGAATATGCCAGCATCTTGAATGAGTAGCCATCAAATTAGAGTTTAATGTTAAATA
The DNA here is from genome assembly GCA_000966675.3 of Picea glauca. Classification (NCBI taxonomy): domain Eukaryota; kingdom Viridiplantae; phylum Streptophyta; class Pinopsida; order Pinales; family Pinaceae; genus Picea; species Picea glauca. Next base: position 695,123 of record JZKD02S1644812.1, read on the forward strand.
AGATTAAAAGATCATTAATTGTGCCCATTGTCAATAGGTATATGCCTTTAGTAAAAATTCAACAGGATCCAATGGAACCAAAGCAAGAAAAACACTACATATGCCTGATGAATTCTTCAGAGTTCCTTAGTTCCTTTGCCTTGAAGCCTAAATTCTATCATTGAATAATGCAAAAAAATCACAACAAATCCGCTGAAATTAAGTTAGAGCAATCACATACCTTCAATAATGTCGGAAAACACAGGTTCGCCTGAATCCGTCTTCGTCATTCATGAACACAATCAAATAAATGGATTATCGTCTATTAACATACTTTCTTCCAAGCCTGACCAACGCAGCTCTGACGTTTTCCGAAATCGGTACTGTCTAAACCTTCCTGCGAAGAAAAATAGAATTAGTAGCTGAAAGGTGAAATAGTTTACTGCGGGTTTTTATCTGGTTTAACAGTTTATTGGGTTAGTTAACAGTTCATTCTTCAAAAAGGTAAAATAAAAAGATTGGGTTAGTTAATAGTTTTTTCTTCAAAAAGGTGAAATAAAAAGACTTTTTCCTGTTGAAGCTTATTAAATTATTTGGCATGAAGGGTGCTTGGTGGATTTTGCAGCGGTAAAGAAAATATTTACGAAATTTGTTCTTTTGAGTTTTGAAATGTATTTTAGAAAAATGCTTTACTGTGAATTTAGTGAGGAATGGTTGGATCTACATATTTCAGTGATTAAATTTATATAATTAGAACACTTCAGGAATTTTTCAACAAACTGAATTTATTTATTCATTAAAAAATACAATTTAAACAATAAAAGATACCTATTTTGTCCAAATTTATATAGCTGAATTCTGTCCAATAAAACCAAAAAATAAAAAGTTTAACCTAACACGACTTAGAAATACTACCTATCAAAATCATACAAAAATATGCCACCTCAAATAAGAAGCAATATTTTATTATTCTTCCCATCTCGACAGAAAAACAGTACAGAATTGATTGGCTGAACATGCTTAAAAATAAAAAGAAGATTTTACTCAATGTTGATAAAAGTATAGAGAAAAATACCAAAACAAAATTTCAGATTTACAAATGATGCAATTTGATTAATTCTCTGTATACACCATGCATCAGAATTTCAAAATCAAAATCAAAATCAGTGTGATGAGTAAAATTTTTGAAAAAAGACTTTATTTGTTTTGTGCTTATTATGAAATTAATATCATAGGTTATTGAAAAGACAAAATTTTAAGAAAGATGCAAAACTTAAACTAAATTTTTGTTCTGTTAAAATGAAAAATTTAAATATTATTCATGAGACACAGGTTAAAGTAGAATAATTTCTTATTTCCATTATTTATTAGGAATAATTTTACTTTTTTCATTAAGTTTTGATGAGAGTTTTTATAATCTCAAATAATTAGGTAAATTGTGTTCAGTTTAGATGGTTGGGGGAATGATTGTTATCCTCTCCACCCAGATTCAATTCTTATATATAACATGTTAAGCTCACAATAAGTATATTGTTAAAATAACTGCGAAGAGATTTGCACAAAAATATTTAATTTCTTTTTAAATTTTATAAATCTAAAGTTAAAATAAATCTATGTTGATATAAACCTAGTTAACATGCTCAACCATAATTAATAAATAATAATACATAGCCACTTGACATGATCCATAAAAATACTTTTATAAAAAATCTTTATTGGATTTAACATTTGTTGTTGTTATGTAAGCAATGTTAGTAAAGTTCATTACTATACTTTAGGCATAGTCTAACTGTTTTAAGTTTTAACCCTTTTTACCTACACTATTCTAAATTTTGGCCCTTTTCTCCTACACATTAGGACTATTCTAAATTTTGGCCCTTTTCTCCTACACATTAGGAGATCGTTTCGTTGTCATAACGGTTTCTTGATAGTAACAATTAAAAACGAGAGTGGNTTATTATGAAATTAATATCATAGGTTATTGAAAAGACAAAATTTTAAGAAAGATGCAAAACTTAAACTAAATTTTTGTTCTGTTAAAATGAAAAATTTAAATATTATTCATGAGATACAGGTTAAAGTAGAATAATTTCTTATTTCCATTATTTATTAGGAATAATTTTACTTTTTTCATTAAGTTTTGATCAGAGTTTTTATAATCTCAAATAATTAGGTAAATTGTGTTCAGTTTAGATGGTTGGGAGAATGATTGTTATCCTCCCCACCCAGATTCGATTCTCATATATAACATGTTAAATACACAATAAATATATTGTTAAAATAACTGCTAAGAGATTTGCACAAAAATATTTAATTTCTTTTAAAATTTTATAAGTCTAAAATTAAAATAAACTATGTTGATATAAACCTAGTTAACATGCTCAACCATAATTAATAAATAATAATACATAGCCACTTTACATGATCCATAAAAATACTTTTATAAAAAAATCTTTATTGGATTTAACATTTGTTGTTGTTATGTAAGCAATGTTTGTAAAGTTCATTACTATACTTTAGGCATAGTCTAACTGTTTTAAGTTTTAACCCTTTTTACCTACACTATTCTAAATTTTGGCCCTTTTCTCCTACACATTAGGAGATCGTTTCGTTGTCATAACGGTTTCTTGATAGTAACAATTAAAAACGAGAGTGGAGTAACGGTACGGGACAGGACCTCGAGGACGGCTGTAGAAGAAGCGGCTTCAGGCTGATCAGCAGTTTGTAGCCGTTAGAATAAGCCAACACAAAACCAGATTACGGTTGGCGAGAACGGCTCTTATTTGCAGGTAATAGTATTCCCTGTTTCTACTGTCGCTCAATCACTGTTGTCTGTTACAAACAAGCCGAATTGAAGCTCTTAGTGTTGATCTTTAACGACAACAGGGAGACAGAATATCTCTCCTTTGAGTATCAAGACATCTTTGGGAGTTTACATCCTTCTTGCTTTGTTTATAGGTATATTTTTTGTTTCTGCAACTTTCTATTTTGTTTTGCAGTTTGCTTGGTTTTTTTTTTATTCTTCCGAAGTATTTTTAATAGTTAATAATTGTGTTTTTTTCTTGAAAGTCATACGTTTAATAAATCCAGAGGGGTAGGGTATCTACAAATCTGTAGATTTTAATAGTGAAAAGTGAAATTCTTGGGTAAGGGATTCTTGTCTCACAAACAAAGAGTCTCATACACTAATTTGGTGTCTGGTTTAGTAGCCCTGACCTTAAAATTAGATTATTATTATTATTATTATTATTACTACTTCACAGTGGCTGTTGTCTCTGGAATCTTTAAGGTTGAATGGAGTGATATGCAAATCTGGCATATCATTAACAGGTCTGAATCCTTTATTTCAACCAGCGCAAGAATCTCTTGTCCCACAAACAAGAAATCTCATACACCAATTTGGTGTTTGGCTTAGTAACCCTAACCTTAAAGTTAGATTATTATTATTATTATTATGATTACTACTTCGCAATGGCTGCTGTCTCTCGAATCTTCAAGGTTGACTGGAGTATTACTACTTCCCAATGACTGCTGTCTCTGGAATCTTCAAAGTTGACTTCAAAGTTCACTGGAGTGATATGCAAATTATGGTTGAAATAAAAGCTTCAGACCTGTTACTGATGTGCCAGATTTGAACGGATGACATGCCTGCTGATAATGTCTTCTTTTCGTTGGCGTGATTTGCTTATAAATTTAGTTTGAGTTATGGGTTATTATCCGTAATTACTAATCTTTTTAATGGATATTATTTTTCGTGTGATTGATTCCCTTATTTTAGCTGTGCAGCCGGTCCCATTCCAATGGAAAATAATAATGGCGAACTGAAAGTGAGATTGAGAAGTAGTGATGGGCAGATATTTACAGTGGATAAACAGGTCGCAATGGAATCTGAGGTGATAAAAGGGACCATGGAAATTTTCGGAGAAGACCAATTCCGTTCTGAGGTGTTGCCTCTTAGCTACTCTAGCCAAATACTGGAAAAGATTATTGAATACACCGAGTTTCACGTACAGAACTCTTCTCAACCTTCCCACGTTATCAAGGCATGGGATCTGAATTTCATTAGCAATGTCGATATTGATACGTTATTGGATCTAACAACGGTAAGTATATGCCAAATGTTATCTGAGATTTAATGCCAAATGTTATTTTAAATTTAATGTCAAATGTTATCGTGTTATGTTAAATGTTATTTTGGATACAATCTGAGTGGGTCTAATGGTTAAGAACATGTCTTTCTTTCTAAGGTTTAATGGTTAAGAACATGTTTTTCATCTTAAGAAGTTACAAGTTCAAATCCAGAGAGGGTAGGATAGGATATGTATACCTTCGTAGACTTTACCAATCTTATCTCACAAACAAGAATATCTCATATACCAATTTAGTGTGACTTGACAATGACCTTAAGAATAGATTATTATTATTATTATAATTCACCATTTAAATACAATTGAAAAAATTCAAATGATACATTTATTTATTATGACTATGCTAATTACAATATTATCTCAGATTTAACTTAACCATTTCATTACTTTCAAAATCAAATTGTTGGTTTGTTGATATATTTGTAAATTCTTTTTCATATGGATCAGTTGGTTTGTTGATATATTTGTAAATTCTTTTTCATATGGATAATGTGGATTGGAATATTTGCATTTGCATTGCAGGCAGCTGATAGGCTGGGTATGGAGAGTCTTCTGAAATTGACAATTGAAGAATTGGTAAGGGAGCCTCTTCCAGGCCAAGAGATAGTGGATGAAGGACGGATCATTTCTTCTGGTATACTTGAATGACATATCTTAATGACTTATGAGAATCAATTATTCATTCACATTGCAAGATTAAGTTTTAAATATTTTAATTGTAAGTTGATCACAAAGTAAAAACATTTATATATTGTTATGTGAATCGTTCGTTCTATCAGTGTGCCAATTAATTTATTACTGGTTAAATTGAATATTATTTTTTTCTCAAAATAGTTTCATTCTAATTTTACCATCCAAGAAATAGGTTTAAGAGTACTTCTCATCCTTCAACGATGTCCATAACTTTTGTATTAACACTTTGATCTTATGTTTGGTAAAGGTTTAAGTAGATATAGGAAATTAAATAGATTCTAAGGTTGGAAATTACACATTTAATTACCATTTTTCATATTTTGAAAACTAAAACAAGTATATTTAAATTTTATATTAATCTCTCATGTTTTATAATTAAAAAAAATAGTTTGAAATTATTTTTTTAGTTCTATGTGAATCTTTAGTTCTATCATTAAAAACATTTATATTGATATGTGAATCTTTAGTTTTATGAACTTGCCAATTAATTTATTATTGGTTAAATTGAATATTATTTGTTGCTCTGAATAGTTTCATTTTAATTTTATCATCCAAGAAATTAATTAAATATAAGAAATTAAATAAATTTTAAAATTGAAAATTACACATTTACTTGTAAAGACATAGCTCAACCGTTTATTTGTTAATCAATAATAAAATATAATACATTCTTTTTAAGGATTCTTTTCATTTTATCAACCTTTTAACGTTGATCAGCCACAATTATATGGCTATGCTAGTTTAATTCAGTTATATTTATATTTTATGCCTAAGATCAGTTTTCATGAAATCGGGAAATATAAAACTGGAAATCACAAAAATACAATTATAATTGGCATTTCTTACAATGAAAACACATCCGAAATGAAAGCGCTTTGAGTATAACAACTGATGCAGTGGCATTCGAAATGAGTGCCACAGAGATCCTAGTCGTCGATCGAGCCTCATCGGAGATTGATCAAAGTTTGGCAGTGGATAATGAAGGGGCCACCATGGAAGGTCAAACCATCCTCGCAATCCTCATGGTCTGGTCCTCAGTTCACTGTGAAGTTATAATGGGCGGCTAAAATCTCCTCATTCGTCTATAGTTGCCCATCCAGCTCTTAACTTCTACAGCGTTTGATTTTTAATCGATAGGGATGGTAAGACATGAGGTTGATAAAGGAGGGACTTCTGGTGATATACGGGATGAATATTCCTCAAGAAGAAGAAAAC
>JZKD02S1644812.1:701183-719122 GCA_000966675.3 Picea glauca
GCGCGGAGAATTCAGGGAAGAAGAAAAGACGGAGGAGAAGAGACGAACAAAAGAATGGGAAAAATAAAGCAAGAAGGGAATAACACCATGGAAGCAGCAAGATGGAGGAAAACTGGGTTGAATTTATTTGTTGTTTTGAATTTTTTCTTGAAATCTTGTAAGCTTAGTTGAGACATAGATCAACAGTAATTAGTATAGCTCATTGTAGCATTAAGTGTGTAAATTCATAAATCTGCAATTAATAGGAGTGTTGGTTGTGCATATTCATTCTTCTTCGTTCTTATGTCTTTAATTTGGTGTATGATTTCAAACTGTTAGTTGTGTTTTATATTTGAATTTCTTATTGGCAGCCCTAGTTGTTGTGTTGTGCATATTCATTCTTCTTTGTTCGTATCTCTTTAATTTGGTGTGTGATTCTAAACTGTTAGTTGTGTTTTACATTTGAATTTGGTATTGGCAGCTTAGTTCTTGTTGGTGAATGCCTCTCAGGGCTGTGTTATCTTGGTATTAGAGCAAGCTTGAGACCTGCATGCCTCTTAGGGTTGTGTTATCTTGGTATTAGAGCAAGCTTGAGAGCTGCATGAGAGACTAAAGAACATCTAGATACACAAATCAATTGTTTAGTAAAATTGTTGTGGGAAAAGGTATTGAGATTGTTCAGTAAAATTGTTGTGGGGAAAAGGCATTTCAGCCAAAAGGCTGTAATAGGTAGAATTTCATAAAAAAGCAACAATATTGCACATAGAAGGGGAGTAGGATATTGAAGGCCATGTCATAAAAAAATGGATGTCATAGAGGCGCCTCAAAAAATAGTAATGTTATAATATTTATGTGAGAGATGAAGAGCAAGAAGTAGAGGTTCTAGAAGAGCAAGTTGAGGAAGTGGAAGCTTTAGAAGAAAGAATTATGAATTGGCATTAATTGGATTGGTGCAGTTGGCAATCAAGGAAGAGGGAGAGACAAAATCAAGGCTTGGGATAGGATGATTGTTAATATAAATATTAAATTTATGAGTGGATTATTTTTTGAACATATTTAACAAGATCTACACAAAGTGATGAGGGAGATGAGGTTGTTGTTAGATTCATTAATGGACTTCAATATGCTATTCAATAATTATGGTGAGAATCTGATCATTTAAAATGGCATATCAATTTTCCTTGAAGGCCAAAGAGAAGCTCTCATGAAATCAACCAAGTTCCCATGGTAAAAGAACAAGAGGGAGAGGAAAGAACATGTATAGAAGAGGACAAATCAACTAAATCAAGGGAGAAGAAGGAAACAATATCAATGCTAAAAAAATAGGTGGATTAGAAGAAATTTTGAAGGAGGATTAGAGAAATTATGAAGCTCCCAGAGGATGAGGAATTCTATAAGGCACAAATTGAAAAATCACATTGTTAAGGAGTTGATAACATAGTTGGATGAATCATCCTGGAAGTTGAAACTCTAACAGAAGTGTGCTTTTGCATTCATTCAATTTGGTTAGCAGGAAAATCGACTCTCATCCAATTCACTTCAATAGACATGCATGGTTCGGTAGTCGGGGCAACTTCGTCACTTTCGTGTACCCATCAGATGAAAGCCCTTTCGGCAGTTCCTTAGGGACCGATTCACTCTGCATAGATTGACTGAACGTAGAAACCCTGGAACTGATAGGAGATCGTGTTTTTCACATTCATCGTTACTCATGTCAACATTATCACTTTTGATGATTGGAGATAACATGATGAAGTGGAAAAAGAATGTGGTGATGGTCTTGTGTTTTAGAGAGTGTTGTTGAAGCTAGAGCCATAAGGTAATTTTGCAAAAAAAATGCAAGATTGAGGGTAATTGTTGTTCATTTATTATAAATGGTGGGGACCCCAAGAACTTAGTGTCCAAGGAAGTCATTGATAAGTTGAAGTTGAAATCTGTCAGACTTTTCAATTACTTCCTAATTAACTTAGTAAGAAATTGAAGAGTTAAGCATTTAACTATCAATCTCAGGTTGTATCTTACTTACGAACTATCATGCATTATATATCCAAGTGTAGTGCTATAATTGCTAAAGAGTTGTAATACTTCTAATGCCACAAATCGAGAATTCAAGATACTTAATTAAGTCACCAAGATAAACTATTTCTTGAATTACATGACAATAGCAGGTAAAGCAAATCACACTTGCAGAAAGTAAATCACTCTTGTGGAATGTAAATCACGTTGTAGAAAACTAATTCACTCTTTGTGGAAAGTAAAGTTATGCTAATATCTAATGGTGACTTTCTCAAGTATGATGATGATCTTGACTTGTTGTAATAGTTATGTGTTCGTACATTCAATGAAAATTTGAAAAATCAATAGAATATAAATCCCAGACTATTGAAGAATAAAGCTGCCACAAATATGGAAGAAAGCAAAATATAGTAAAGCTACAAACAAAGTTGCAGGATTGTGAGTTGCAACAACATAGCTTTGACATGAAAGTTACAACAACACGAGTTGCAACAATGGAAGCTACAAAAATGAGAGTTGCAACAATATCTGTGATTACAAACTTATAGAGATCGAATCAATATCGAGTTGCAGCTTATGATTGCATAATACACAACAAAAAGAAACTTAATATTAACCAAACCTGAATTGCAATCAACTGTTTACAAAATCTAGAATTGCAACATCTCATGTCTAAATAAAACAAAGGGACAAATGGTTATTGTTGATTTTTAGAAAGGAGTGGGAATATGCTAACTTGGATGGGTTGGGTGACGGTTAGTAAGAGAAACGTTCTCTGACCAACGGTTGTAACATTGACTGATATGTTGGTAGTCTTTGTCTTGGAGTTGCAACAATAGGGAAACATTTGCAATTGCAACAATTGTATCATGCTTGGAGTTGTAGCACTTGTAGAGGAGTTCCAACTCCTACAGGGAGTTGCACCCTCTCTAATTTCTCTTGTATAGCATTGTTAGTGAAAGAGGGTAACAATTTTTGTTAAGAAATATGTAAGAATAACATAAAAATGGAATATGGGAGAAGATTCATACCTATGTGAAATTTTTTGACAAACTGTATGAGAAACATATCAAGAGAGTGAACAGTGGAAAAATGGTAAGGAAAAAGTTACTAATGAGTGTTGAAAATGTGCCAATTTAGGTACCCGTCGTCTCCCCCAGCCCAAAATTGTTGCATGTCCTTATGCATCCAACAATTAGTTAGGGTTAGAGAAATCAAAATGTCTTTGGAGGTTGTTGATACTACAGTCCACCTCCCCTTCTTCCTCTAGATGACTATGTTTCTCCTTTTCATTGGAGTTATTCCATGTTGTAGTTTCTTTTTCCTCTACTGACCTTTTCTCTATTTCAATATTGGTAGCTTCATCAATAAAATATGTGGTTTGGACAACCACATCCCTTGTTTCCTTTGTTTGAGTTGTCTCTTCTAGATTAAGAGAGGGTTCCCCTGCAATAACAAAGCTTGTTGCAAGGTAACCTAATTTCTGAGGTGCCCTTTGTTCATCAGGTTCATCTTTTCATGTTTTAAGGTTGATTTGTAACTTTTCCAATTTCTAATCCTGAGCATTCTATTATGTTTTGAAAGGGATGGATATATAGGAAAGGAATGTGGAACGCTTACCCAAGTTGTAGCAGTAAAATTTTGTTTGGGACCAACAACCTCAGGTTTTTGGTTCCTATTTCTCTTGTTCTTGTGCATCTATAGACCTTTCCTCAAAATTGTTTTCCTCTAGACCAATAAGAGCCTAGGTTTCTTGTTCCTCTTTTCTGATTCTTTTGGATTAGAAATAATTTCTTCATGAGTGCTTCTTGTTGGTTCTTGTGGAGAAACAAGAGCCTCTGGTTCCATTTACTCTTTGTTTGACTTTTGTGGTTTGGTAGACCGTTCCCAAGAAGTGCTTCCTAATAGTTCTCATGGATCAATAAGAGCCTCTAGTTCTAGTTTCTCTTCCTCTTCTGGATTGGCAGACTACTCTAGTGCCTCTTTCTCTTGGTGTAAATTGGTAGATTACTTTGGTGCCTCTATCTCTTTGGGATTGCTAGACTGTTCCCCAGAAGTGCTCCTTACTGGTTCTTGTTGATAAACATGATCCTTTTTTTCTGGTTCTCCTTTTTCTAACTCTTTGGTTTGGCAAACAGTTCCCAATAAGTGCTCCCTATTGGTTCTTATGGATGTGTAGGGGCCTCTGCTTCTAGTTCCTCCTCTTTTGTATATTTTTCAAGGATGGTGGCAAGCCCTTCTCCAAGAGTTCCTCTTAATGGTTCTTGTGGGTCAACAAGACCCTCTATATCTATTCCTTCTTCGGATTTGAAGTTACCCCCCTCTGCGGGGTTTTGTATCCATTGCTTCATCGACTTCCAGGTCATTCATTATTGTTTTTTTTGTTTTTTTTTCTAAGTTGCAGCCATGGAATAACCTTGTACCTTGTACCGAGTCTTCTCGTATTCAAAGTGGCCTCCACATGGGATGTCATAACAGGTTTTCAAGATCTCATGGATCTCGTGTTCTCTCACACATCTTCTGATAATGAGATCCAATCATGTGTGGAAGAGGCAACCCTCAATCCATGAGAATATCCAACTTTGTTTGATGATCTTATGTTTCTCTTTTGGAGATAAATGATGTGTTAGTCTACCTACAACAAAGTAGTTAACAATATATATGAACCAAGGAGAGTTAGTAGAAACCACAAATAGGTGTTCATCAGGAAAATAATATTCTACAGGTGGATCATTTTTGTTAGATGTGAGTCTTGAAAGAAAATCAACCACTACATTATCTTTTCCAGGTTTATTCAAGATGATTATATCATATTCTTCTAATAAAAGAAAAAATCTAGTGATTCTGCCATTAATTATAGGTTTGTTCATTAAATATTTTATAGCATCATGGTGAGTATGCAATATTATTAGATATCTTGTGATATAATGTTGAAATTCATTAACTGCATGTATTATCGCAAGAAAATCTTTTTCTGTTACTATATAGTTTATTTCTATGGGAGAAATATTCTTGCTAACATAGTAGATTGCATATGTATTTTTTCCTTCCATTTGGGCATAACTTTATGAATGATGAGCTAGGAGGGGAAACCCAATTGATAAGCATTGTAATTGATTTCCTAAAGAGTATTATAGGGGCTAGAGGGAAGAAGTTTAAGTCTATGATGACATTTTCCTTTAAAATAGTATTCATTTCCTACAACCAAACACAATACCCAACTTGAAACCACATAGGCAAGAATTTGTGTTGTTAATGAGCTTCATAATGCACATGATATGCTTGAATTTATATAGCTAAATTAGCATGAATGTGAACCAATTTCTAAACAAATGATGAGGCATTTTGTTTTTCATTTAGATAATGGGAATAGGACAATCGCTAAAGAGTGAGTGATAGGAAACTCATAAGGAGCAAGAGGATGATATCCAAAATAGGATTCATAGGGAGAATGACTAGTTGATTTATTGATATCCCTATTATAATAATAATATATAACATGTAAGTATATCATTGCTTGTTGTAATCACAACACATACAAAGAGCATGGATGAGACTACCATTAACCACTTTAGTTTGGCGATCAGTTTGATGGCGGAAGGAAGTGGAGAAACTAAGATGAAAACCTAACAATTTTCATAGGGTTTTCCAAAACATGTTGAGATAATGAGAATCACAATTAGAGACAATATTAAGGGTAAAATAGAAATGAAGTCACACATGGATGAAAAATAGTTTTGTAGTCTACGAGGTGAAGTGGCCTTGGTGTAAGGAATAAAGAGAAATATTTTGGAAAAATGATAGACCACCACAAAATACAATCATTTTTGTGTGATTTCATGGACAACCCACTTATAAATTCCATAGAGAGCAATTCCTAAGGTCTTCATAGAATGGGTAAATGTTAGTAGAGACCTTTCTCTTGGTTTGTAGGCTTGCTCTTGCTTAAAGGGGACAATTAAAGACAAAAGTTTCAACTTGACATTGTATTGTAAGCCAAAATAAATGTTGTTGGAGGTATTGGAGGGTTTCCAAAGTGCCAAAGTTACCCCCATAAGTAGATGTGCGGCCATGATGAATGAGGAGTAAATGGTCAGGGGTATTGGGCACAGATAGTTGGTTCAACTTATACATCTACTCGTCTCTAACTCAATAAACCAAGAAGAGAATTTGGGAAACCTCCATATGAATATTGATGGCCTAGAATACGAGTCCAAATAAGGGATTGATAACATAGAGAGGGAACTAGGCCTCATATGCAACACAATGAACATTTAAAATATTGAGCACCTATGCTAGGGAGAAACTTAGAATATTTGCAACCCTATCCCAATTTCCTTTATTATATTTGATGACCAAATGAAATTGTTGGATATAGTAATCCCACTTTAGATGTTGTTGTTCTTGAACTATTTACTTGGAATTCATGCAAATCAAAGGATGATAATAAATAAGTAAAATAGTTTCCTTACCTAGATTGTAATGGAACCACTGATTCAAATCCTACACAAGAGCATAAAATTCCTTGTCATAGGTGTTTTAGTTGAGCTTGGTCTTGATCAAAGTCTCAGAATGATAAGCCCTAGGGTGGCATCCCTATTTATTCTGGTGTTCTTCTGTTATTTTTCTGGATATATCATTATTACTTTTTCATTGCCTGGTAGATATTTTCTATTCTGCATAATATATTGTATTAGGAATATTGCAAGTGGTATTAGAGCTCTTTCTAGGGAAAGACTTGTGGGATAATTTTTTTTAGGGTAGAAACTTTTTTCAACATCTTTAAGCTACAAATATCTATCGTTACATGCATAAACCCACAGTCAGGGAGTCATACATGCATGAAATACAAGTGGTTCTTAAGCATAGATCCATTGGCACCCCTTGTAACCCCTTTTGGTACCCCTTCGAGTGGTAGTGAATCAGACATTACATGTATATGGATTGGCCTAGGCATCATGAATCCCTCCGTAGATAAATCGATCAATATCCTGACTACTATAGTGTCACCGAGAAAAACACTCAGGAAGTGACTCTCTAGTACCTAGGTTGTCGGGTAGTGCAGCTAAGGGTACGATCTATCCTCCTAAGTTGGTGCCCTGAGATATTGGGTCAAGTACTACAGTTGGACCCCACATGCATATAAGAGAGTTATAGCACAGGTAAAACCCTAACCCTTGGGAACAGAACAAAGAAAGAAAATACAAGATGTATTGCAGTGCAACCTTGTCGTCTTTGCCTCTGTAGTATTATTCAATGTGTAGTATAACTCCGCAGGAGTTAAAAAAAAAAAGAAAAAAATGATTTTAGGCTTGTCAACACCCTTATTTGTGACCTAGCCCATTTCATTCCTCTCATCATTCTGATAACAGTGGTACCCTTAAATTTTAAGCCTTGTTTTCCTGTGGACCCAACCCCCTCTAGGGAACCTTTCTTGAGACCTATCCCATTGGATTCCTCTCTTTGTCTTGATCACCTGGGTACCTATCAATTTTAAGCCCATTTTTTCCATCCCGACACCTTTGTTGCTACCTAAGACTTCACCATGCCTTCCACTCACTCTCAATCCCAAGAAACCTCGGAGGATCAAATGTCCCTCCTGGAACAAAAAAATGTTGACAACATGGCTTCCCTCCGCAATGAATTATCCACATCCCTTGACCAACAAGTCGAAAAATTGGTGCAACTCTTCAAGGGTAAGAATGTTGATCCAAACCCAAAAGAACTTCCATCTTATCATTATGAACATACTCAGTTCTCCCGCTCCCCTTGGGGTTCTCCACCTTCTTGGAATAAGGTGCCCAAAGTTGACACGCATAAATTTGATGGTTCCAACCTAGTCGGGTGGATTTCTCAAATAGAACAATATTTCTCCCTTCATGATATTCAAGATGATGATACCAAAATCCATGTAGGGTTTTTGTACTTGGATCAAGAATGTTGGCAGTGGTGGCAATGGGATAAGAAATTTTATCCAGGACTTGCCAATTGGAACATGTTCTCGAAAGCAGCTTATGCCTGTTTTGATAGGGAATCACAATTTTTGGGCCGAATCACTAACCTGCACCAAAATGGATCTGTCAGAGACTTCATCATGACATTTGAATAGTTGGCTATCCGTCCCGAGGGCTTATCTGATGAATTTTACCTTGAATTTTTTTATCAATGGTTTAAAAGAAGCCATCAAGTCTCATGTGAGTATGCATCATCCTACTACCTGGTTGTAGGCATGTCAATTAGTTAGGGAAGCCGAGACCATTCTCTAGACACCATCCCTGAAGGCTCCATTTACCACCTGTCCTCGCCGAGGGGATACACCTAATTTGACCCAAACTTTGAAGGTCCAAAAGGTCTCTCCCGCTGAAATGGCAGAATGCCACAAGCAAGTCCTTTGCTACTATTGTGATGAAAAGTATGCACCAGGGAATAAATATAGAAAACAAAAGTTCTTCTAGATTGATGCCTCAAGTTCCTCTTCCTATGACAACATCCCATCACATGAGGTTTCATACCAAGAGGTGGGTCAACCAGGGGATCCTATTGAAGATCTAGTTGTCATGCCAATGAAATTCGTGGACCCGATCATCTCGCTTCATGCACTCTCAGGTATTTCGGCCCCACATACATTGAATATCAAGGGCTACATTAAACATAGGCTAGTTTTGGTGTTGATTGATAATGGTAGCACCCATAATTTTATTTATCTCAGGCTCGCTAATGAGATCCATTGCTTCAGCCGCCATGTTTCTAATTTTAAAATCCTCATCGTGAATCATGGTACTATGAAGTCTGTTGTGAGAATGCAAAACTCCAAATGGGTGATTACCATATGAAAACCCAAATGTTCTCTATTGCCACGGGTGGTTTTGATATTGTATTAGGCATGGAATGGCTTCGCACTCTGGGGACGATCAAAATGGATTATCAAGAATTATATATGAGCTTCATCCAAGAAGCTCACCCCTATACTCTCAGGGGTCTCCAAGCGAGCTCTCCTAAAATCATCAGCTCTCATAGGATGGAAAAAATCTTGAAGAAAGGACACCATGGTGCGATTGCTCAATTTAATGCCATCTAGGTCATGAAACATGCATCTCAGGTAGTTCCTCCTATCTTGCAACTCATCTTGGACAAATACCCCAAGATATTTGAGATTCCTACCACCTTACCTCCTTCTAGGGGCGAGCATGATCATAACATCCCTCTCCTTCTAGGAAGTGAGCCCACTAATATACGTCCCTACAGATATCCCTTTGCTTAGAAAAATCAAATAGAAAAGTTCATATAGGAATTACTGGAGGCGGGGGTAATTCACCCTAGTACTAGCACATATTCTTCCCTAGTGGTGATGGTTTTAAAGAAAGAAGGTACTTGGCGCATGTGCTTTGATTTTCATGCCCTAAATAAACTAACTATCAAAGATAAATTTCCCATTCCTGCCATTAATGATTTGTTGGATGAACTCCAAGGTGCGTGTGTATTCACCAAATTAGACCGTCACTTTGGTTATCACCAAATTTGTATGAAGAAGGAAGATATTTTGAAGACTTATTTCAAAAATCATGAGGGACATTATGAATTCTTTGCCATGCCTTTTTGCCTTTTCAATGCTCCATCCACCTTCCAAAGTCTCATGAATAAGCTATTGAAGTCTTACCTTTGGAATTTTGTCTTGGTTTTTGACAACATCCTCATTTATAGCCACACCTGGGATAAACATCTTCTTCATGTGGAAAAAGTCCTTCACTTGCTACAGGAAAACCAAATGTTTGTCAAAAATACCAAATGTTCATTTGGTGCCAACGAAGTCGAATACTTGGGGCACATTTTTAGTAGAGATGGGGTAAAATTGGACCCCAAAAAGATACAAGCTATTCAATAATAGCCATTCCCAATGAACTTAAAGCGCCTAAGGGAACTTCTTGGTCTCACCAGCTACTAAAGGAAATTTGTCAACCATTATGGAAAAATTGCTAAGCCCTTGACTCACCTCCTTAAAAGGAATGCATTTTATTAGAAACCTGCTGCTGAGCAAGCCTTCACCGAGTTTAAGAGGGCCATGTCCACTACCCATGTCCTAGCAGCTCCTGACTTCAATAAAACTTTTTTGTTGGAATCAGATGCTTCTGGCACGGTTATAGGTGCAGTGCTCACCCAAGATGGTTGACCCTTGGCATTTACTAGCCAAGCATTGAGTTGTTGCAATATGGTTCGATTTACGTATGAAAAAGAAATGATGGCCATTCTCCATGTTGTGCACACCTGGCAACCATATATCTTTGGACATCATTTTTAGAATAAAAAATATCACTATAGTTTAAAATATTTTTTGGAGCAACGACTATCATCCCTAGAACAAAATAAGTGGCTGAAAAAAATGTTGGGTTATGGTTATGAAATCATCTACAAAAGGGTAAAGATAATATAGTAGAAGATGCATTGTCCAGACAACATGAGGAGGAAAAATCCCTCATTTTTTAATCCTTACTGGTCCCTGATTGGATTGAAGAAGTTCACCAAGAGTGGCTAACGCACCTGACTACTTCCAAATTAATTCACTGTCTTCAGGAGGACCCTAATCCTTCCACTATATAAACTTGGAAGGATAATATTCTCCGATATAAGGATCATCTAGTTCTCTCACCCTCCTTAACACTCAAGCTTGGGCTCTTAAATTAGTTGCACTCCTCAGCTCTAATGGGTCATTCAAGCTTCCAAAAGACATGCTCGTGCTCGTCGTTCTTTTTTTTGGGCAATCATGAAGAAGGATATACTTAAATTTGTCACAGAATGTGAGGTGTGACAATGTAATAAAGGTGAAATGGTCAAGTCTCCAGGCGTCCTATAGCCCTTACCCATTCCATCTTCTCTGTGCAAAAAATCTCCATGGATTTTATAGTGGGCCTTCCTAAATCCAGGAACAAGTCAATCATCATGGTGGTGGTTGATCACCTCTCCAATTATGCTCATTTTTGTCCCTTACCTCACCCTTTCACACCAACACTCATAGAAAAATTCTTCCTTGATCATATTTTCAAGCTACATGGCATGCCAACCTATATTGTCTTTGATCATGACCCAACTTTCACCAACACATTTTGGCAAGAGTTGTTTAAATTGCAAGGCACTCAACTAAACATGAGTACAACTTATCACCCTCCATATGACGGCCAAACGAAAGTAGTCAAAAATGTTTGGAAACCTACTTGCGTTATTTTTCTTCAAACAAACAACATCAGTGGGTGTAGTGGTTTCCTTTGGAAAAATGGTGGTACAATACTTCCTATCATATGGTCTCTAAAATGACCCCATATGAAGCGGTGTATGGCCAAAGGCCATCGACATTCATTACCTATCTTACGGGCACATCCAAGTTCCAATCTATTGATACAATGTTGAAAGGTCATACAACCACTCTAGCGGCTCTGAAGGATAACCTCCACATGGCCCAAAATTGCATGAAGAAACAGGAAGACCAACATCGTTCAGAAAAGGTTTTCCAGGAAGGTGATCAAGTGTTTCTCAGGCTCCAACCTTACAAGAAAACATATATCAAATATCAGGGAGCTTAGAAATTGGCACCTAAATTTTATGGACCCTACCATATCATCAAACACATTGGTTTTGTGGATTATAAATTGGCCCTTCCTGCTACTTTCAACATCCATCTGGTGTTGCATGTTTCATGTCTGAAGAAAGTGGTGGGACAAAATTTTAGATTCCAAACCATCTTGGTAGAATTAGATGAATAAGGTTCCCTATGGCTCCAACCAGAAGTAGTCCTCAATAACCATGAATTTCAGCTACATGGTCGCACTATCAAGGAAGCGTTGATCAAGTGGAAGGACATAACACCAGAGGAGGCGACCTGGGAACCTGTGACCATACTTCAGTTGTTTCTGCACCTGCATCCTTGAGGACAAGGATGATTTTGAAGGGGGAGGGCATGTTAGGATCCGATCCTAACCCCTCTCCATGGGTCATTAGTTATTAGGATATGTTTTCTATTTAATAAAGGCTGACATTAGTTAGTAAGGCCTAATAAATAAAGAAGAATAAGTCAATGTAAGAAGGCCTAATAGAAGCTTCCGCTTCTAGAAAGATCGTCCTCTAGAAGTTTCCTTATAAGGTAGAATTAGTTAAAATAAGAGTAGGAGGCATTGGATATCTTGTCTTGGAGATTATTTTAATAGATTTATGCTCTACTTGAGGTTTCCCCCTCGAAGAGGCAAGCGAACATTGCTATCATAATAAAGTTTCTCTTCCTGGTGATTATTTTGGTGTTCTTCTGTTATTTTTCTGGATATATCATTATTATTATGTCATTGTGTACTAGATATTTTATGTTCTGCATAATTTATTGTATCATGAATATGGCAGCCTCATTGGGGTAAGTTGGTACATCAACTTCCTCGGGTTGTAACTTTTGCATACGATCTTCATTTAGGGAGAACGATATCTCTTTGGAAAGGTCTTGATGATGAGATTCAATTCATAGGCTCAATCAAATCCTTTGGATATCATTAATGTGATTGATCATGAAAAAACATTGTTTAGGCCCTCAAAATGGCCCTAGAGCCATCCGAAGGCCTCATGGCCACAAAAGTCTAGCACCGTGGTGAGTGCTATGACTAGAGGTCAGCTGAGGCAATCATCGACTCGATTTGTATTTCCTTTTTTATATTTTATGTTGAGGTGGAACTGCTGCAAATATGTGGACCACTTCTGATGGTGGTCATTCTACAATTTTCCTTGTGTTTGCATGAACTGCAATGACTTATGATCAGTGTCGATGATTGTCTCCTTCATAAGAATGTAATTCCTCCAATGGGGGTAGGCTTTCACAATGGAGTAAATTTATTTGTCATAAGTAGGGTACTTACGGATGACATCTGATAATGTCTCACTATTATATGCCACAAGGTGGTCGTGCTAAGTGAGGACTACGCCCACAACATAGTCTGAAGCATTTGTCTCAATCTCAAAGGGTTGTTGCAGGTCAGGTAATGAAAGCACTGGGGTTGAGCACAAGTGTTTCTTCATATCATCAAAAACTTGTTGTTGGGACATGACCCACACAAATTTTTTCTTACCACCACCCCTCGTGACTTGGCTGGGATCCCGTGCAATATTGGAGAATCTCAACACGAACCTACGATATAAATTGGCAAGGTCTAAGAAGCTTCAAAGCTCAATGAGTGTGGTAGGGGATGGATATTCATGCATGACTTGGATCTTGACTGGATCCACATGCACACCATGTTCATCAACAATTTCACCTAGGTACTTGACCTTATCCATTCTGAAGGAACATTTTTTCAAGTTGGCATATAGCTTGTGTTGCCGCAGAGTGTGCAAAACCTCCTAAATATGCTATAAGTTTTCCTCCCAAGTCTTGTTGTAGATGAGGATGTCATCCAGATACACCACTACAAAATATTTAGTGAAAGGCTGTAATATATCATCTATAATCCTCATGAAAGTTGTTGGGGCATTTCTCAAACCAAAGGGCATGACCATCCATTCAAAAAGGCCTTCTTTTGACTTGAAGGCAATCTTCCATACATCCGTGTTCTCTATTGGGACCTGATGGTATCCATACTTCAGATCAATCTTACTAAAATATTTTCCCCCCTTGAGATTATCAAGGAGATCATGGATTCGGGTAATCGAGTATCGATTCCTTACTGTGATTTTGTTTAGAGCCCAGTAATCAATGCAGAGTCACCAGGTCCCATCTTTCTTTTGCACCAACAATATTGGGCTTCCACAAGGTGATGATATGGGTCGGATGTGCCCCTTGTGGAGCAGTTCTTGGATATGACATTGGATATCCTCATTTTATAACATAGAGCAGTGATAGACTGGCCCATTGAGTAGTCATGTGCCGGGGGTCAGATCGATGGAATTCTTGACCTGGCAGTGCATAGGTACCCAAGTAGGTGATGAGAAGATGTATTTGTATTCTTCCACAACCTTATCCACTTGCTTCTGCTGTGTGGAGAGGTCGATCGTGGAGGCCATGGATGTGTCTGCAACCTTTCGCTCTTTCTCAGGGAGAATCATGAAGAAGACAAACTTCTCGGTATGAGAAATTACCTTCCTACATTGCTTGGAAAAGATCAAGGAAATAACACTAGGTGGGAATACCTCGAGTATCCTATACAATTTTCTATTCAAATTAATAATAAAAATACGAGGCCAAGATTCATATACAACATGACGTTTCCATAAATAAGGTTGAACCAAAAGAACATCACAAAATTCAAGGGGAGAAACATCACACAATAACTCATTTTTGAATGGCTTGATGTCGTACGACATATGGAACTGTTGGCTGATGCAAATATTGCTTCCTTGGCAGAGCCATCCAATGGTGTAGGGTTGCAGGTGCGGCATTGTCGGCAGGGCTCGCCGCTTGATGACCTCTTATGAGATGAGGTTATTCTAGATACCACTATCAATGATGAAGTGCAATGGAGTTCATTTCACCCACATCTGTGAATGAAAGAGGCACTCACCTTCCTCTAGCTCATCAGGTTCATCGGGTTGGATCTTGATGGTAGCAATAGTGGCACTAGGTTCCATGTCAATGATTCATCTCCCATTTTTTGTTTCTGACTCAAATTCGAAGCCTACATTTTCTATCGCAGTGTGGTCCATCTTATATACAATTTGTCAAAAATTCCAATAGGGTAGTATTGTTCCTTAATAGAACCCCTGAAGGAACCCCAAGGGGGGAAATGATAGTGTTTTTATGGTCGTTGATTGCTTTTCCAAGATGGTGATTCTGACCACCTACAAGAAGAGAATCACAGTGGAGGCCATTGCCAAGCTCTTCTTTGAATGAGTGTGGGTACACTTTGGGATCCCACAAACCATTATCTCATATCAGGACAACTGGTTCCTCATCACCTTCTGGTTAATCCTCTGGTCATTTTTGGACACCAAGCTCACCAAATCCACTGCCTTCCACCCCCATACAGATGGCCAAACCAAGGTCATCAACCGGATGATCGTGCACATCCTGCGCATGTAAAATTCCAAGAACCCCCACACATGGGATGAGAGTCTTCCCTCTGTTCAACACAGTTACAATAGATCCATACATATCTCAACCAACCACATCCCCTTTTAGGTGGGGTTGGGATTTCAACCATTGGGTCCCATGGATGTTGCACTACCCCTTGCGACCAGTCAAGCAGACTCATCGCATGCTCCAATTGATGCTGACAAAGCCACCCAGTTCATTGAAAGGATCCAACACATCCTCCAATAGGTTCAGGATATTTTACAGAAGTCCAATGCCAAGTACAAGTAGCACCATGATCAACATCAGGTGCCATACTAGTTTTAGATGGGAGACAAAGTTTGGTTGCACTTGTAGAAAAAACACCTTACAAGGCCTCATCGGAAGATTCATCCACTCCGTTATGGACCTTATACCATTTCCAAGGTTTAGGGTGACAATGTTTTTGAGCTCAACATTCCCCTCTTCCTTAGCTTGAACCCAATGTTCAATGTGGACCTCCTTCAAGCGTATTTTCCACCATTATTGGACACCTTGGAGATAGAAGAACAGTTGACACCAACAAATATCAACCCCAAATGCATGGAACAAGAATCCACTGATTATATCATGGAAACACAGGTCAAGGGAACTCATTAGCATAAGATCCATCTTTATCGTGTTCTCAAAGTAGGGTAGCTCCTGCACGAAGGCAAGTGGCTTACCTGGGGCCAAATTCAACAAACATTTCCTCATCTGATAGGGGAACTCAATGAAATGGAGACAATTGTTTCCTAAGGGGGGAGGATTTATCTAGGATGATATAGGTGGCCACCCACCTATTCCAAATAGCTCAAAACAATTTTTTGGCAACTTACTATTTTTAGCAATTTTTCGGGTCCCAAACTTTTGGGGCCATTTTTAAGGCCTAAATGATGTTTTTACAGTATCAAGAACCTCAATGATAGCTTAAGGCTTTGATTGAGCATATTAAATTAAGCTCCTCATCAAGACCTTTCCAACGAGCTATCGTGCACTGTAAATGGAGATCGTATGCAAAAGTTACGACCTCGGGAAGTTGATGTACCAACTTACCCCAACATGACCCACATGACTTTTGGCACTTCATCTCCTAGGGTTAGGTTTCTGGATGTCTAGGGTTTTTTCATTCGTGCTTATTGTAAAAAGGCTTTCAGAGCCTCATTGTACTCATCTTCTTTCGAATTAGCGTCGTGAGCGATGACACCGGTTCAACTAATGAATGACATTAAATGACTACTGGTGCTTATTAATTACATTGAAGCACTAGTGCTAAAAATTGTAAAAAAAAACATTGTTGCTTTAAATGACATAATGTACAATTATATTTATCATTTCAAAATATTATTGTACGTCTGATCACAATATGCACTGGTGCTTTACAAATATATATGCATCGGGGCTTTACATATAATATATGCACAGGTTCTTATTAATAAAGAATGGTGTCGACAACTCACCTCAAATGTTCGAAATTTCACTTCCCTCTAGTGCACATGGTAATGCAAGCACTGATGCATACACATTATATGAGCACCGGTGTGCCATAAAAAAAAAGAACGACCCAATGCGTAATATTTATATGAGCATCATTGGTGTGTACAACAAACAATATGAACTAATGCATACATAAACCCAAAAAGCACCTGTGTTGCCTACAACAAAAAAAGATGGAACTGATGTGTAATAATTACAAGAACACTGATGTTTTTTAGGTTTATCTATGCATCGATGCATACTATTGTTTTACCAACATACTGTTTTTTTACCAATACAAGAACTGACAAAAAAACCCCTGCTATGATAGCAGAGGTTATTTTGAAAAATTTACCCAGTCTTGTAACACTAAAAATCTCCGCAAAAACCTTCGCTACAAGGTGTTTTTCTTGTAGTGGCATGCAATATTCACTTTCTACAAGTCTTCAAAACTTTTGTATTTAACATGATGGTTCATTTCTTGAATCCATTCAAACAATTATTCAGGGATTCCACTTCCATAATATACATACAAATTCTTCTAGTACTACTTCAACCTCTCCCCTGATTTTCGATTATTTTATTCAAATAAAAGGTCTCTCCTCTTCTTCATCACTTTCACCTTCACTATTTACACTTTTTAAAAATTTTGTATGCTTAGCAAATTTAAGGGTATTGATTATCTCTCTACAATTTTCACCAAAACATTTTTTTGTTTTGTTAATTCTTCTATTTGTTTCCTTCTATGTAGCTCGTGCTCATAATCCCTTTATACATATTATCACATAATTCTACCTAGCACTGCACTCTTTGTTGGAATTGTGTTCTAAAATGGGAGTCTTTGACGATTGAAATTTACTTGCTATGATACCACTTGATTCAGATCCCATGGCCTCCAAATCAAAATATATACTCACAAGACAACTACAATTAAACTCAAATAGAAAAAATTCATAACCACACTTCTATATTCTTTAGTTTAAACATTGAGAGAATTTAAAAACAGTTTTAAATCTTATAACATGATCTAAGCTTAAACTTCTATACTCTCACAAGCATGATTTCACTCATAAACAAGTGGCAAGAAAATGTGCCGTGACTTGACTTCACTCGTATCATGCCGAATTCAAAGGTTATAGGCATGACCCAATTACATTTCATATCAAACACACATATTTCTTTACATTCACGCCTCACATGTCAGATCAAATACATATATTTCTTTATATTCGGGCCTCACAAATTTGTTGACCTAGATTTTTTGGGGGACGTTTTAGTTATTAGGGATTAGATTTTTTTTGTCAAGTTTATAAAAAAGATTCAATCTAATCGGGATCTTTGACCATTCCTACTACTTTCTATCTCAAAAATCTATCATTTTCAAAAATCTTTATAATTCATACATTATATTTAAAATCTA
>JZKD02S1644812.1:752098-771380 GCA_000966675.3 Picea glauca
TAAACAAACATGAGTGCATTAATGAGTCATTGACTAGTCATTTTGGAATTTATGAAGGGTTACACATAAATGAAATGATTTTATATATGTCATGCATAGAAAAAGGGGAATAATGTGTGTGCCCTAGAAATTGGTCAAATTATGGATTAAATCAACTAAGAAACTAACAACTAGGATTCTCAAAGGAATGTCAAGGGAAGACTAGGGTCAAGGTTTTTCCCTAAGGAGACTAGGAATACTAGGAATTATACCTACAGGAGGAAAGATAGACTTTTATCATGTAGCTCTAGTAAGAGAAGAAGTTAGGATTTTGTGGAATTTTAAAACCCTAGTGCTACCTAATGTGCTTGTTATCGAGAAGATAGAGGGAGTTGATATTGTACAAGTGTGGGATAAAAATGTAGGTTCCAAAAAGAACTTACCATTGTGTATGCCTCATTGTTGATGATCTCTAATGGAGTGAGCTATTGGCTAATGTTATCTTATGGTTTCCATCGCTAGGGTTTGAGGAGACCGACTTCTAACAACCCTTGATAAGATATTGGTAGGTGCATGTACTTCATATTCTAAATATATACAAAGTGTTTGGGTTGTCCAAATGTTGTGTACTTGCATAATTGAATTTTAGCTTATGTCATCTTCATAATTGAGTAATTAAAGTACTAGTTATGGAGGTTAATTTGACATAACATTGAGTTGAGTTTGTTAAGTGATTTCAAATTATGTAGAATATAAATGAGAAAATTTATTTCTATAATAAATTATTGTAATATGACATTTTTTAGGTCATAATATTTTCAAGTGACCACTATTTGAGTGTGGATTGTCATTGGCTTTAGATGGAGATAATTCAAGAGGTAGTCCATGCATTGTTGGTTGTTAGTTAGAATATGGATATCCACAACATTCATGAAAATAATTTAGAAGGAATGATCTATCCATAATATAGAGATACATGGTTGATTAGCAAGCAATGCTACTTGAGAAGCATTAATTGGTTATGGATTTAGCACTTAGCAATATTTTCCACCAGAAGATATTCATTAATACATAACGTAATTATTTATAATCACTTTATAAAAAAATCAAGGGATTAATACACATGAAATTCATACAATTTGAAATTCAAACACTTTGAAATGCATACATTCATCAACATAAAATGCAGAAACAATGAGACTCATAAAAAATGTTCCATGATATATATATATATATATATATATATATATATATATATATATATATATATATATATATATATATTCAACATTGTCTAAATTGTTCATTTTTTACAAAATCACAACTCGTGGCCAATATACAAAGCGACAACAAGTGCCCTAACTTATAAAAACATCCATAACGTGGCCTAGATACAAAATGGAAGTAGTTGGTCAATCACTGACCACTGCCACCCTTGCCACCCTTAGGATCATCCTAGAAATCAATATTTCTTATCCTTCTCGAGGAAGCACCTCGAGAGGTTCTAGGCATGGGCGTGCTTCGATGCTCTGGAGACTACACAAAGAATAAACATCGTTATAAGTTTTTTTCCTCAATGAATTAATAAACATGAAAAATGATACTTTGTAATTTAACCTAAGACATATGTTACGAGGAAAATATCTCTATGGCTAGGAGAAAACCACAAGAGACAGAACGACACCCATAAATCAAATATAATCTCAAATATGTTATATAAATGAAATTATAACAACAAAAGGCTAGAAGCCTACCTCATCCAAACATTCAAAGAATACCATCGTTGAGCACACTACCCAAAGCTTTATACCTGCAACTTGTCTTCAACAACAAAGATACAGAAACATATGGTGATGATATATAATGTTAGCATATAAATTAGCATAATCCATTAACATACATAACAAATACACCCATGGAAAGAAATTCAAATATTTGCAAGATATCAATTGGATGATAAAAAAAAAATCTATCAATGTATTCAACAAAAGTACATAAGTGAAAAACTTCTATAACGACACATATCAGAACTGATAAACCAATTCCCTCCAGCTCAGCCTCCACCACTTCAATCCTCTGCAAAGGCAAGCTCATAAATAGGAGTCAATGAAGTTCGCCATCACAATATAGAAAGAACTTGGTGGTTGAACACAAGAAGTTCAAGCTTTCAAGGACAAAGGGATGCAGACTCAATATGAAGTGAAATTTCTCCAGAGTATCTTTGCTTTCAATGTTGAATTGTCTTCAAGGCTTGGATATGGCTCAATTTATAGCCTCCAAATGGAATTGAAGGGTCAAATTGGAGTGTTTCCAGTATATGGAAGGTCAAGGATCATGGATCACATGGCATGGCACGAAAACCCAACATATTTTTTATTTTTTTAGCACCAAACTCAATGTACGTGGGTTATAGTGGCATAACCTGCGTATACAAGATTTTTCTAACTGGTAGGTCGCTTATATGGAAAAAAATATGTATTTTTAACTCTGGAGTGAACAAAAAGGGGAATTTAAGCCTGCAGAGGGAAATGGAAGGCCATCCAAGAAAGATGCATGGATTGAGGAAAAAGTTTCTATAATAGATTCCCCCTAATTTGTGAGGTTAGAGGAGTATATGTGATGGCCAAAATACATTATAATTCATAGAAGTGGAGTAATGATGACTCAGCTGGAAGTACTAGTTACTCATGAAGCTATTACAATTCATATTGACTTTGTACACATGGCTTCCAATCTGAATTACACTGCAGATCCATGTGGATATATATCAAACAGTTGTTCATAGCCATGAACAAGACACAGTGGAGTTCAATATCAAAATAAACTGAACATATCTGTATACAATGGAGTACAATATGATCTTACATGATCATTGAATTCATATAGGTGYTGGTCCGATGAAAGACAATAGAAGATATGGGGTGCTTCCATCGTGAATTGGAGGTCTTCTACACTATCCGTCGAAGGTGAAATTCTACATTATGKGAATAGAGGAGTTGAAGTCGAACACAATGAGACTTCATTTGATTATCGATCATTAAGGTACACTGTTAAAAAATGAGATACAACCCATTGATAATGAAAGTAKGTGTSAAGGCACCGAGTACATTCAAAAAGTGTGAATAAGGGTGTTTAGGTTGAACACTTGAAGAATCCATCAATCAATAGACATTGATGTATTCCCAACTGCCAATGGGGGGAGAACCTTCCACTTATGACTGGAAGACTCGAGGTACTCATATAACTCTAGATATTGATTCCATAATAGATGAGATGAAGTCGATTGAAGGAGACCTACTGAAAGGAGAGCATTAAGGAATATCTCATCATCCAATGCGAGGTACAAAGAAATAGATTGATAAATAGGAGGACCTCAGACGAATAGGATGTTAATGAACCAATGACCATGTGCGTCTCTCACATGCACCATATGGAAGTAGTGCACGAAAGAGACCCTCTGAATAGAATCCAATAAGGAAAACTTCCAACAAAGGAGAGGAAACCACCAATAGGGATAATGGAATCTAAGACACTACATGAATCCCAATGTGTGAATAGATTTATTGTCATCGAAGAAAAGGGAAAACCCATATTCAACAACCAATGAAGAGATGTCATCTGTTGGGTTCAAGGTTACCCATCGATGATGAAAGTAGGCCCAAGGTGAAAGGTAGGTGTTATTCACTAGCCCAAGGATAACTAAGGAGATCGTGTCTCTAGGCCCACAGGTTCCATACATGGAGTTCCAAGAGCTAGACGAACTAAGCATGGCCCCAGAGGGCCCCTCTTTTCTTTAGTGCAATACACATATCACCAACAACAATATTCATCATACTGGATTGGTCTTGAAGTGGCAATTGGTCTTGCTCCACGAGGTTGTAAGACCCCAAGGATGAGCTCCAGTTACATTTCTGAATTGAAATTATGTTTATAGGTTGGTGAGCCGAGCAATTATAAGCTGAAGACTTATATTTTTATTAGGTCGGAGAGCCTAGATGCTTAAGGCCATGAGCCTGGTTTTGTATATGTAATTATGCAGATCATTAATAAAATATACACATCGTTGCGTGTAGACCAACCACAAAGAAGAGTGTTGGGGGACTAATCTTCCACAAGGGTGGGTAAGGGAGGAGGCTAAGTGTGTGGGTCTAGGGGCTAAGATATGGGGCTTACCTCTAAAGGGGATAATAATTTATTATTATTTCCTAAAGGCTAAGGTGGACAATTGGTCAGTTTTGTCCTAAGTTCCTGGAAAAGGAACGTATGCTAAGTGGAATGCATGCAACTCCAGGAAGACAGGTGTTGACCTGGGCGCATGCAGCTAAATCTAAAGAGTCAGCTTGTGTTGGGGGGTGAGCTAGTTATTCTCCATCAGGTTCGCTTGCCATTTGAGAGATGTCATCTAACCTGTTTGGGGTTCGCTTACCATTCCCCATCCTCTGTAAATTTTGTTTAGCTCTGCGATTGACCTCTGCATACCCTCACAAATCTCTGAAAACAAAAATTGTGAAGCCATCCTGTGTTGCTTTCCTAAGAAGCCAACGCATCCTGTAACCGCCTGAGCCTTGTTGTGTATTAGTGCTCGACTGTTACCATTTTGGGTGTTCATAACTCTTTTCCCTGTTGTTGTTGCTGTCACCTGTACCTTGATGGAACTAAGTCGAAAGTGGTTGAAGAGGTAGGTTGTTAGGCCTGTGTGCAACTCTCTCTAGGTGAGAGAGTTTTCTCGAAAGTGGTTTTATCCTAGAGAGAGTCCAGCACCAGCTACAAAGCTCTGAGAATTCTTGATCTGGCCTATTTCCGAGACCCTGAGAGGGGAAGTGGAGCAGGCGATGGACTGTAGAATAGTGAAGGTGCATATTCTCAAGGTGGAACAGGCATGTGGGGAATGAGATTATGTGAGTAGCGGGTGTAAGAAGGCTCCTGGAGAGAATCCTTCTAGTTGCATTGTGCAGTTTCTTGTAACCTCAACCTATTCTAGGATTCCCTTGCTCTGGGTGGAGCTTGGTACCAGCTTGGGAGTGACCCACTGTTGAGAGTGATGAGCAGGCTGGTATTTGGCTAGGAGGTTCGTGGAAGGTCTGCACGTAGTTGGTGGATTTACTCCAGCTAAAATATATGTTGAAATAATGTAACTGCAAAGTGTATTCTAATTATTATTGTTGTATTATTCATTAGATCAATCCCCTATTGCGGATTGATCATGTTGGCTATTGTAAAAGACAAAATCCCCTTTTGCGACTTGGTCAAAACATAATTGTAATAGGTAGAATAAGAAGTTGGCCCCATAATATATTAAAGAGGCCCCATAATATATTAAAGGTGGTTATAACCACCCAGATTGATAAGTCTACCTTGCCAGTGAAGAGACACTTCCACACGTGCCAGATTTGTATAAATAAGGAGGCTAGCACCTCACTTAGACACACACTCACTTGTTCATTTGAGGAGCAAGTTTCGGAGCTGTAGTTGGAGAAGAGAGGGAGAGAGAGAGGCNGTAGCTATGACCATCATTCTAACATTTTATGAGTCAAGGTATTAGATGGATTAAAAGTTGAGATCATAGAGCTTATTCTCTAACCCAAACCTCTGTCAAGATACCATATTGTCTTAGTACAAAAGACAGGTTGAAGAAAGCACTCATCATCTTGAGTGAAGGAGACTTGGAAGAAAAGAAAGCACTCATTCTTGAAGAGAAGGATCCAGGTTTGATTAATCAAGTTGATAAGATTCAAAGGTACACATGACAAGTTGACGACTATAGTTGAGATAGTAGTCTTTGTAAAGTATTATACTTGTGAGGTAAATGATTAATGTAATCATTTGCCTGATACAACTAACACCTCCTCTAGGAGAAACCTCGTGTGTTAGTTCCAGGTTTCCATGGAGGAATGTTCAATCACAACACTATAAGACTGTTGAACTCATTTTGTAGTGTATCTCTTACTTTTGATCATTGCTTCAGACAAGCCATGAATGATATCTCTAAAGGAGTTGTTGTGATGATTATTAGTGCTATTGCTTTATCTATTATTATCAAAAGGATATTATTCTATCTTGTTGTTTTGTTGACCTTGTTTCAGGTCATAGGTGATAACCTTGAGAAATCTATAGTGAAGGTTGCAGAAGGCAACATATTATATGAGACATGAAGCAGACTATGTACATGACCATATACACTCTTTCACCAAAGAAGATGAAAGAAGAAGCTATCTCTTGAGATTCAAAGTATCTCATATGAAGATTGATTGAAAGGAGTAGAAGGCTCCAAATATGACCAAACATTAGAACGGGAAGCAGACATCGTTTAAATCCTGACTCAATATTTAATATTTAGACTTGGTATGCAACACCATGTATATCCTATAAGAGATCAATAGGGATGTGCCCTTTGATGAAGATGCAGCGCTCAAGAAATCGAGAAAATGCCAGCTTGAAGAAGTATATGAAGAGGAACCTGTAGCTCCCAGAGTTGCAGAATTAGTGAGGGAGATTCCCAGAGTTGTAGAACCAGTGAGGGAAGTTGTAGCTTCCCCTGATGAGGAAATTCTAGAAGATCATGACATAGTAGAATTTCAAGAACCTCCTCAGATGACGATCTCCCATAAGAGAAAGACTGCTTGGTATAGAGAGCTAATTCAAGATGGAGAGAAGTGCGGTGTTCTCGAAGGAACCACGAGACAGGTGAAGAGACCTAATCCATTATCCAACTATACGATTTTGATGTGTGATCTCCTAGAGAAGGATCCTACCTGCTTTGAAGAAGCCACTCAAAAGAAAGAATGGGAAGATGCCATGATAGAAGAATACGAATCCATAATAAAGAATGATGTATGGGAAATAGTTCCCAGACCGAAGAGTAAGGATGTGGTATCTTCCAAATGGCTCTTCAAACTAAAACATGTTGTCGATGGAAGTATTGAGAAGCATAAAGCAAGATTTGTCGAAGAGACATTCGCTCCTGTAGCTAGATACACTTCGATCAGAGCCATCATAGCCCTTGCAGCTAAGATGAAGTGGAAGTTGCACCAGATGGACATAAAGACATCTTTCCTAAATGGTGTCATCGAAGAAGAAGTGTATATAGAGAAACCTCAAGGATTTGAAGTTGAAGACATGAAGTCTCGTTTCTGCAAGCTGAAGAAGGTTTTGTATGGATTGAGGCAAGATCCTAGAGCTTGGTATGGCAGGATAGACATTTTTCTGATGAGCTTGGGATTTACCAAGAGTAAATCAGATTCTAAACTCTACTTCAAGGTTATGAACTATGAGTCGGTGATATTATCGTTGTATGTGGATGACTTATTCTTAACTGGAGAAGAAAAGATCATCACCGAAGGTAAGAAGAAGCTCGCTTCAGAATTTGAGATGAAAGACCTTGGCCTAATGCATTATTTCTTAGGTTTGGAGGTATTGCAAAGTCAAGAGAGGATATTCCTTAACCAAGGGAAGTATGCAGTCGAAATCCTAAAGAGATTCGACATGTTAGAGTGCAAGTCCATGAATACACCCATGGAAATGAAGCTGGAGCTATTGGTTGACACTCCATTAGAATTGATTGATGCCACATTGTATAGACAGATCATTGGATCGTTGATGTACCTGACGAACACCAGACCAGATATCTATTTTTCCATGAACACCTTGAGTCAAGTTCTGGTATAACCCATACATGTTCACCTAGTTGCTGCAAAACATGTAATGAGGTATCTTAAGGGTACATTAAAATGTGGTCTCAACTATGATGGAGATCATGATTTCACACTGAGTGGATACACTGATTCAGATTGGGTTGGAAGTGTCTCTGACAGGAAGAGAACTTCAGGATGTTGTTTCAGTTTGGGATCAACCATGATCTCATGGAAAAGTAGGAAGCAATCCGGCATTTCTCTCAGTACAATGGAAACAGAATACATTGTTGCGTGTTCTGACAGCTGCAAAGCTATATGGCTTTGTAAGTTATTGACTGGTCTATTCGACCTAGAGATGGAAGCAACCATGATCCTATGTGACAACCAGAGTTGCATAAATATGACAGAGAATCTTGTATTCCATGATAAGTCGAAGCACATAGAGATCTGATATTATTACATCCATGACATGGTGCAGAGAGGATCCATAAAGATCCAATATGTTAGCACGGATGAACAGGTTGTCAACGTGTTGACCAAGCCTCTATCTCGTATAAAGTTTGAGAACTTTTGAGATAAGCTTGGCATAGTCCGAAAGGACCTCCCTCGAAAGGGGGAGTAGTGTTGTGTTGAGATATATCTAGTACTACACTTCCATCCTCATCGTTGTGACGTAAAGCCAGTATAGTGTTGTGTTGAGATATATCTAGTACTGTGCTTCCATCTTAATCACTGTAACGTAAAGCGAGTCTAGTTGTTGTGTTGAGATATGCCTAGTACTGTGTTTCCATCTTAATCGGTATGACATAAAGCTAGTCTAGTTGTTGTGTTGAGATATGTCTAACACTGTGCTTCCAGCTTAATTGTTGTGACATAAATCCAATCTAGTACCATGCTTCCAGCTTTATTGTTGTGACAAAAAGCAAGACAAGTACCATGCTTCCTACTTTATTAATGTGATGAAAAGAACAACGAGTACCATGCTTCCAGCTTAATTGATGTGATGAAAAGAAAGATGAGTACCATGCTTCCATCTTAATTGTTGTGACAAAAAGAAAGATGAGTACCATGATTCCAGCTTGATTGTTGTGACAAAAAGAAAGACGAGTACCATGCTTCGAGCTTAATTTCTATGACAAAAAGCAAGATGAGTACCATGCTTCCAGCTTGATTGTTGTGACGAAAAACAAGCCGAGTACTATGCTTCCAACTTGATAGCTGTGACGTAAATCTAGTCTAGTATTGTGATTCCAGCTTAATTGTTGTGTTGTGATTCTAGCTTAATTGTTGTGGTGTTTCCAGCTTAATTATTGTGTGGTGTGCCAGTTTAATTGCTGTGACAATGTGCCATCTTAATTGTTGTGATGATGTGCCAACCTCATGCTGTGATGATGTGTTGCCAACCTTTGTGTTTTGATATTTCTTTTTTTGATGTTGTATCAACCTTGTGTTGTTATTGACGATGAGGATGTATTAGTGTTATACTAATCCATGTCGATGCAATTGATGATGATGATGCCACTTTAGCCTCTTGTTGAAGATGATGATGATGATGTCACTTCAGCCTCTTGTTGAAGATGATGATGATGATATTATTTCAGATTTAATGCCGATGATGATGATGATGTTACCTTAGCCTCATACTGATGAGGATGATGATGCTACTCCAGCTCCATGTTGTGTTGATGATGCTCCAACCTCTGTGCTATGTTGATGATGAGAAAAAATTCCGATGATTTATAGATACATCAGTCAGTGCTCCAAGATGATATTGATGATGCTGTCCTCTCACCCACCTGATGTTGTCCTCTCTCTCCCCTAATGTAACTGCAAAGTGTATTCTAATTATTATTCTTGTATTATTCATTAGATCAATACCCTATTGCGGATTGATCATGTCGGTTATTGTAAAATACCAAATCCCCTTTTGTGGATTGGTCAAAACATAATTGTAATAGGAAGAATAAGAAGTCGGCCCCATAATATATTAAAGGTGGTTATAACCACCCAGATTGAGAAGTCGGCCCTGCCAGTGAAGAGACACTTCCACATGTGCCAAATTTGTATAAATAAGGAGGCTAGCGCCTCACTTAGACACACACTCACTTGGTCATTTGAGGAGCAAGTTTCAGAGTTGCAGTTGGAGAAGAGAGGGAGAGAGAGAGGCACATTCTTGGGAGAGGACTTTCTGTATTTGTTTGAGTTATCTCTTGGCATTGTATTGGCTATCTATAATAAGGAAGTTTTTTTGGGTTTTCTCCCCCGTGAGGGCTTCCCAGGATAAATGATGTGTCTCTTGTGATTGTGTATTTCTCAATGATCCTATCTTATGCTATTGTTGTCTAGTGAAATGCAAAGAACTCTAATAATAGCTTAAACCTTAACAATATAAGTATCATTTATGTGCCTAATTATGTATGTTATGCATGTTTGTGCTACTGGTAAATGTATCATGTGTTATGTTGCATGTGGATTTACTGTTAATGTTATTTGAATCTGAATGGTGACAATAACTCTGTGATATGTGTTTTATTTTGATTAAAATGCATGTTATATATATATGTGTGTGTGTGTGTGTGTGTGTGTGTGTGTGTGTCTGTGTGAATCTTTCACGTAGTAGCGTTTCCCGGCCTGGAGGTGGCTGGGGACGTTACAAATTTGTATCAGAGCATTAAAGGCAATGTTAAGGTTGTGTTGGTAGCGTTGCCCGACCTGGTGATGGTTGGGGACATTACAGAGGTAATGAGATCGGGTATCATGGTATGTATCACTTTGATTTTTGAAGCACTTGAACATGTTTTATTGAATCCTTCTTCATTTCATGATGTTTGCTTTGAAATTATTCTCTTTTCCTTGTTTAAACTTGGGAAGGTGACACAATTCCCTAACAAGTCGATTTCCCTTTAGGATGGGTTGCCACTGCATGGATCTTTGAAGAGTCGTCGTTTTCTCCCTCCATACTTACCACTTTCCATCTTTATTCCTTCCATCTCCCCATCTTTTGGGCATTGGGATTGGTTACACTAGGAAGGGTTGTACCTTACCTCATGGGAAGAAGGGGCTAAAGGCCTGGAGGGTAAAAGTAGCTGGCAAGAGTTAAAATCCAATTTTGAAACCTTCGAGATGCTTCACCCAGGGATCCCCGAGAAAGCAGTGAAAAGATTCTCAGTAAGAAAAGGGGATTCATAAGATAAGATGAACACTCAAGGTATTAGTTGATGGATAGGAGGTCTCATCATGAGCCAAGCTATTATGAACATGGACATGTAGCAGTATTAAATTACCACCAATCTGGTCACCAAGTCAGGGTAATGTCTCTTGGTTGCGTAGCCAAGAGAAAGGGGGTCTCATCATGAGCCAACATTCTCATTTCCGTGAACTGATTTGTGGATGACATTGTCACCTTTAGTCACCAAGCCAGGACAGTGGCCCTCAACTATTCCCTTGTAGAACAAGAGAAAATATCAAAAGAAAGAAAGCTAAGAATAGATGGAAATGAATGGGCTAGGAAACAATTGCTGCCATGATAAGGTGCAACTCTCCCTCCACAAATGCACCCATAGGTAAGACTCTACATTTCCCTGTTATCACATGCACCCCATGCCCAAAGGTTCACCCCATGCCACCTCACACACTTACATTACTTGGATTAGACTCCACCTGGGAAACACCCTAGACTTGAGGGGGATTAGCCCAATAGGACACCTTGAGACCCTCTCCAAACCTAAGCTTGTCAAATTGCATAACATTTTTGAGCATTTATTTGGTGTTAGGGCGGTTTGATGCACATGTTTAGGTGCTTTAATTATCAGATGTGATTTAATTTCTATGATACTTGTGACTCATNGTAGCTATGACCATCATTCTAACATTTTATGAGTCAAGGTATTAGATGGATTAAAAGTTGAGATCATAGAGCTTATTCTCTAACCCAAACCTCTGTCAAGATACCATATTGTCTTAGTACAAAAGACAGGTTGAAGAAAGCACTCATCATCTTGAGTGAAGGAGACTTGGAAGAAAAGAAAGCACTCATTCTTGAAGAGAAGGATCCAGGTTTGATTAATCAAGTTGATAAGATTCAAAGGTACACATGACAAGTTGACGACTATAGTTGAGATAGTAGTCTTTGTAAAGTATTATACTTGTGAGGTAAATGATTAATGTAATCATTTGCCTGATACAACTAACACCTCCTCTAGGAGAAACCTCGTGTGTTAGTTCCAGGTTTCCATGGAGGAATGTTCAATCACAACACTATAAGACTGTTGAACTCATTTTGTAGTGTATCTCTTACTTTTGATCATTGCTTCAGACAAGCCATGAATGATATCTCTAAAGGAGTTGTTGTGATGATTATTAGTGCTATTGCTTTATCTATTATTATCAAAAGGATATTATTCTATCTTGTTGTTTTGTTGACCTTGTTTCAGGTCATAGGTGATAACCTTGAGAAATCTATAGTGAAGGTTGCAGAAGGCAACATATTATATGAGACATGAAGCAGACTATGTACATGACCATATACACTCTTTCACCAAAGAAGATGAAAGAAGAAGCTATCTCTTGAGATTCAAAGTATCTCATATGAAGATTGATTGAAAGGAGTAGAAGGCTCCAAATATGACCAAACATTAGAACGGGAAGCAGACATCGTTTAAATCCTGACTCAATATTTAATATTTAGACTTGGTATGCAACACCATGTATATCCTATAAGAGATCAATAGGGATGTGCCCTTTGATGAAGATGCAGCGCTCAAGAAATCGAGAAAATGC
Source organism: Picea glauca (assembly GCA_000966675.3). Classification (NCBI taxonomy): domain Eukaryota; kingdom Viridiplantae; phylum Streptophyta; class Pinopsida; order Pinales; family Pinaceae; genus Picea; species Picea glauca. The sequence goes on from JZKD02S1644812.1 coordinate 764,488, forward strand.
CAGCTTGAAGAAGTATATGAAGAGGAACCTGTAGCTCCCAGAGTTGCAGAATTAGTGAGGGAGATTCCCAGAGTTGTAGAACCAGTGAGGGAAGTTGTAGCTTCCCCTGATGAGGAAATTCTAGAAGATCATGACATAGTAGAATTTCAAGAACCTCCTCAGATGACGATCTCCCATAAGAGAAAGACTGCTTGGTATAGAGAGCTAATTCAAGATGGAGAGAAGTGCGGTGTTCTCGAAGGAACCACGAGACAGGTGAAGAGACCTAATCCATTATCCAACTATACGATTTTGATGTGTGATCTCCTAGAGAAGGATCCTACCTGCTTTGAAGAAGCCACTCAAAAGAAAGAATGGGAAGATGCCATGATAGAAGAATACGAATCCATAATAAAGAATGATGTATGGGAAATAGTTCCCAGACCGAAGAGTAAGGATGTGGTATCTTCCAAATGGCTCTTCAAACTAAAACATGTTGTCGATGGAAGTATTGAGAAGCATAAAGCAAGATTTGTCGAAGAGACATTCGCTCCTGTAGCTAGATACACTTCGATCAGAGCCATCATAGCCCTTGCAGCTAAGATGAAGTGGAAGTTGCACCAGATGGACATAAAGACATCTTTCCTAAATGGTGTCATCGAAGAAGAAGTGTATATAGAGAAACCTCAAGGATTTGAAGTTGAAGACATGAAGTCTCGTTTCTGCAAGCTGAAGAAGGTTTTGTATGGATTGAGGCAAGATCCTAGAGCTTGGTATGGCAGGATAGACATTTTTCTGATGAGCTTGGGATTTACCAAGAGTAAATCAGATTCTAAACTCTACTTCAAGGTTATGAACTATGAGTCGGTGATATTATCGTTGTATGTGGATGACTTATTCTTAACTGGAGAAGAAAAGATCATCACCGAAGGTAAGAAGAAGCTCGCTTCAGAATTTGAGATGAAAGACCTTGGCCTAATGCATTATTTCTTAGGTTTGGAGGTATTGCAAAGTCAAGAGAGGATATTCCTTAACCAAGGGAAGTATGCAGTCGAAATCCTAAAGAGATTCGACATGTTAGAGTGCAAGTCCATGAATACACCCATGGAAATGAAGCTGGAGCTATTGGTTGACACTCCATTAGAATTGATTGATGCCACATTGTATAGACAGATCATTGGATCGTTGATGTACCTGACGAACACCAGACCAGATATCTATTTTTCCATGAACACCTTGAGTCAAGTTCTGGTATAACCCATACATGTTCACCTAGTTGCTGCAAAACATGTAATGAGGTATCTTAAGGGTACATTAAAATGTGGTCTCAACTATGATGGAGATCATGATTTCACACTGAGTGGATACACTGATTCAGATTGGGTTGGAAGTGTCTCTGACAGGAAGAGAACTTCAGGATGTTGTTTCAGTTTGGGATCAACCATGATCTCATGGAAAAGTAGGAAGCAATCCGGCATTTCTCTCAGTACAATGGAAACAGAATACATTGTTGCGTGTTCTGACAGCTGCAAAGCTATATGGCTTTGTAAGTTATTGACTGGTCTATTCGACCTAGAGATGGAAGCAACCATGATCCTATGTGACAACCAGAGTTGCATAAATATGACAGAGAATCTTGTATTCCATGATAAGTCGAAGCACATAGAGATCTGATATTATTACATCCATGACATGGTGCAGAGAGGATCCATAAAGATCCAATATGTTAGCACGGATGAACAGGTTGTCAACGTGTTGACCAAGCCTCTATCTCGTATAAAGTTTGAGAACTTTTGAGATAAGCTTGGCATAGTCCGAAAGGACCTCCCTCGAAAGGGGGAGTAGTGTTGTGTTGAGATATATCTAGTACTACACTTCCATCCTCATCGTTGTGACGTAAAGCCAGTATAGTGTTGTGTTGAGATATATCTAGTACTGTGCTTCCATCTTAATCACTGTAACGTAAAGCGAGTCTAGTTGTTGTGTTGAGATATGCCTAGTACTGTGTTTCCATCTTAATCGGTATGACATAAAGCTAGTCTAGTTGTTGTGTTGAGATATGTCTAACACTGTGCTTCCAGCTTAATTGTTGTGACATAAATCCAATCTAGTACCATGCTTCCAGCTTTATTGTTGTGACAAAAAGCAAGACAAGTACCATGCTTCCTACTTTATTAATGTGATGAAAAGAACAACGAGTACCATGCTTCCAGCTTAATTGATGTGATGAAAAGAAAGATGAGTACCATGCTTCCATCTTAATTGTTGTGACAAAAAGAAAGATGAGTACCATGATTCCAGCTTGATTGTTGTGACAAAAAGAAAGACGAGTACCATGCTTCGAGCTTAATTTCTATGACAAAAAGCAAGATGAGTACCATGCTTCCAGCTTGATTGTTGTGACGAAAAACAAGCCGAGTACTATGCTTCCAACTTGATAGCTGTGACGTAAATCTAGTCTAGTATTGTGATTCCAGCTTAATTGTTGTGTTGTGATTCTAGCTTAATTGTTGTGGTGTTTCCAGCTTAATTATTGTGTGGTGTGCCAGTTTAATTGCTGTGACAATGTGCCATCTTAATTGTTGTGATGATGTGCCAACCTCATGCTGTGATGATGTGTTGCCAACCTTTGTGTTTTGATATTTCTTTTTTTGATGTTGTATCAACCTTGTGTTGTTATTGATGATGAGGATGTATTAGTGTTATACTAATCCATGTCGATGCAATTGATGATGATGATGCCACTTCAGCCTCTTGTTGAAGATGATGATGATGATGTCACTTCAGCCTCTTGCTGAAGATGATGATGATGATATTATTTCATCTTTAATGCCGATGATGATGATGATGTTACCTTAGCCTCATACTGATGAGGATGATGATGCTACTCCAACTCCATGTTGTGTTGATGATGCTCCAACCTCTATGCTATGTTGATGATGAGAAAAAATTCCGATGATTTATAGATACATCAGTCAGTGCTCCAAGATGATATTGATGATGATGTCCTCTCACCCACCTGATGTTGTTGATGATGTTGTCCCCTCTCTCCCCTAATGTAACTGCAAAGTGTATTCTAATTATTATTCTTGTATTATTCATTAGATCAATACCCTATTGTGGATTGATCATGTCGGTTATTGTAAAATACCAAATCCCCTTTTGTGGATTGGTCAAAACATAATTGTAATAGGAAGAATAAGAAGTCGGACCCATAATATATTAAAGGTGGTTATAACCACCCAGATTGAGAAGTCGGCCCTGCCAGTGAAGAGACACTTCCACATGTGCCAAATTTGTATAAATAAGGAGGCTAGCGCCTCACTTAGACACACACTCACTTGGTCATTTGAGGAGCAAGTTTCAGAGYTGCAGTTGGAGAAGAGAGGGAGAGAGAGAGGCACATTCTTGGGAGAGGACTTTCTGTATTTGTTTGAGTTATCTCTTGGCATTGTATTGGCTATCTATAATAAGGAAGTTTTKTTGGGTTTTCTCCCCCGTGAGGGCTTCCCAGGATAAATGATGTGTCTCTTGTGATTGTGTATTTCTCAATGATCCTATCTTATGCTATTGTTGTCTAGTGAAATGCAAAGAACTCTAATAATAGCTTAAACCTTAACAATATAAGTATCATTTATGTGCCTAATTATGTATGTTATGCATGTTTGTGCTACTGGTAAATGTATCATGTGTTATGTTGCATGTGGATTTACTGTTAATGTTATTTGAATCTGAATGGTGACAATAACTCTGTGATATGTGTTTTATTTTGATTAAAATGCATGTTATATATATATGTGTGTGTGTGTGTGTGTGTGTGTGTGTGTGTGTCTGTGTGAATCTTTCACGTAGTAGCGTTTCCCGGCCTGGAGGTGGCTGGGGACGTTACAAATTTGTATCAGAGCATTAAAGGCAATGTTAAGGTTGTGTTGGTAGCGTTGCCCGACCTGGTGATGGTTGGGGACATTACAGAGGTAATGAGATCGGGTATCATGGTATGTATCACTTTGATTTTTGAAGCACTTGAACATGTTTTATTGAATCCTTCTTCATTTCATGATGTTTGCTTTGAAATTATTCTCTTTTCCTTGTTTAAACTTGGGAAGGTGACACAATTCCCTAACAAGTCGATTTCCCTTTAGGATGGGTTGCCACTGCATGGATCTTTGAAGAGTCGTCGTTTTCTCCCTCCATACTTACCACTTTCCATCTTTATTCCTTCCATCTCCCCATCTTTTGGGCATTGGGATTGGTTACACTAGGAAGGGTTGTACCTTACCTCATGGGAAGAAGGGGCTAAAGGCCTGGAGGGTAAAAGTAGCTGGCAAGAGTTAAAATCCAATTTTGAAACCTTCGAGATGCTTCACCCAGGGATCCCCGAGAAAGCAGTGAAAAGATTCTCAGTAAGAAAAGGGGATTCATAAGATAAGATGAACACTCAAGGTATTAGTTGATGGATAGGAGGTCTCATCATGAGCCAAGCTATTATGAACATGGACATGTAGCAGTATTAAATTACCACCAATCTGGTCACCAAGTCAGGGTAATGTCTCTTGGTTGCGTAGCCAAGAGAAAGGGGGTCTCATCATGAGCCAACATTCTCATTTCCGTGAACTGATTTGTGGATGACATTGTCACCTTTAGTCACCAAGCCAGGACAGTGGCCCTCAACTATTCCCTTGTAGAACAAGAGAAAATATCAAAAGAAAGAAAGCTAAGAATAGATGGAAATGAATGGGCTAGGAAACAATTGCTGCCATGATAAGGTGCAACTCTCCCTCCACAAATGCACCCATAGGTAAGACTCTACATTTCCCTGTTATCACATGCACCCCATGCCCAAAGGTTCACCCCATGCCACCTCACACACTTACATTACTTGGATTAGACTCCACCTGGGAAACACCCTAGACTTGAGGGGGATTAGCCCAATAGGACACCTTGAGACCCTCTCCAAACCTAAGCTTGTCAAATTGCATAACATTTTTGAGCATTTATTTGGTGTTAGGGCGGTTTGATGCACATGTTTAGGTGCTTTAATTATCAGATGTGATTTAATTTCTATGATACTTGTGACTCATCGACCCCTGGAGGGCGTACTTGTTGTATTTGCAAGACTTTTCCGGTGGACAGGTATTCATAAGGCGATGATTAGTTCGAACCTTCATGAGGGCCTAAAGCCCATGGATGGATGTAGAGACCCCATGCTTGGGGCAAGAAAATGATGACCAGATTTCAAATTGAAGAAGGAAGTTGTTTCGTTTGGAGGCACTCTAGTAGGCCTAGATGGACTTTCCCTGTAAACTTTGTAAATATGGTCACCTTGCCCACTTGTACCCAAAAATTGAGGAATCCTTGAGGCTCATAGCACAACAACATGCTATGTTGACTAAACCATTTCCACATAACTAGAATATGACCTAGGGATCCTCCAACATCAGAAATGTGTCGAGTGGAAGTCAAAATACCTTGGCACATGATGGTGGGAATCAATATGTCAATATGGTTTGATTGGAGGTTAGTAACATAGCTACCAACTTAACGAGAACTCTAGCCCTTAAAACCCATATTTTTGTGTAAAAAACATGAAAATCAACCCCCAAATCAAAAAGTGGTGCTACCGGTAGCACCATTTTTTTAAACGTGGTCAAAATTACAACATTTTTCGAACATGTCCTTCGAAACTCAGACAATAGGTCAGAAAAACCTTAAAATCAACACCTAATTAAAAAAGTGATGCTACGTAAAAATATTGTTTTTTCCTAAACGTGAAAATCATAGTTATTTGCGACCTAATTGAAATTGTGATATTGACAAAAAAAAACCTATGTAAATAAACAACCCAAAATTRGACTCCAAATGGTCCCTTGAAAATTTATTTACAAATTTTATTTTTTATTTTTTTAATTTACATTAAAAAACAAATAAATAGAAAGAAGATTTTCAAGGGACCATAAATAAATATTTTTTTTAAATGACCAAAAAACACATCTAAAAAATTATATTATAAATTCAATTAAAAAAAAAAAAGATTAAAAAAACAATGTGAAAAAGAAAAATAACTAAAAAGAAACCAAAAAAAATATTAAAATTTTCCTCCAAACCCAATAATTTAAAAAATAATTATATATTTTTTTTACAAAAGAATCATTAAAAAAAGCTTTAAATTATAATTAAAAATAAAAATAAAATAAAAAATAAGAAACAAAAAATACTTTAAAAAGGCAAAAATAAATAAAAAAATAAATATCTAAAATAAAAAATATTAAAAAATCTTGAACTAAAACTTTAAAATTAAAATAAAAGACAAAAAGTTCAAAAATATATATTTTAAAAACAATATTTAAATGAAAACAAAATAATTTTAATAAAATCAATAACAAAATAATAAAAAGAAAAATTTAAAACCAATTTTAAAATAAACTTCTAAGCATATTTAAACAAAAAAAAAATTAAAAAGAAAATTAAAAGCAATTTTACAATACAAAAWCTATCAATTTTAATTGAAACTAAAGTAAAAAAATAGAAAAAACAAATATAAACAAATTTAATAACATTTAAAACCAAAAAATTAAAATACAATTTTGCAATCGAAATAACATAAAATTTTAATTAAAATTAAAACAAAAAAAAAATACAAACCTACATATTATTGAGGTGTCGTGGGGGGCGATTCTCGGCATCACCCCAGCCCCTAGGGGCTAAGAACTAGTCCCACAGGGCCAAGGCTTAGTCCGTGGGGGCTGGGGTGATGTCGGGCATCACCCCAGCCCCCAAGGGCTAAGCACTGGTCCCACGGGGCCACGGCTTAGCCCATGGGGGCTGGGGTGATGCCGAGTATCACTCCAACCCCCATGGGATAAAATCTGGTCCAACGGGGCTAAGGCTTAGCCCCTGGGGGCTAGGGCGATTCT
>JZKD02S1644813.1:0-45135 GCA_000966675.3 Picea glauca
AAATCCCCTTCATGTTCCACCTGGATCACAATGCAATCAATAATGTGGTTAGGATCATGCACATGTTTCTTTAATAACAACACATGAAATATAATATGCACTTTCATGGATGAAGACAATGCTAGGATGTATGCAACTGGTCCTATCTTTTATAATATCTAAGACGGTCCACAATATATTGCTACCAACTTTGGGAAGCTTCTAATCTTAGCAAACTTCTATTCGCTTTCACTTTTAAAAATACATGTTCATGTACTTTAAAATCTCTAGAATTTATGTTCTTATCTGCGTCACTTTTCTACATGTCCTGGAAAACCTTTATATTCTGCTTAATCTTTGTCATTTTCTCTTCCATTTCCTTTAACAAGTCTGGCCCAATAATTTCTCTGTCTGTTGGATTATCCCAACTCAATGGTTTGCTACACTTTCTGCCATAAAATGCTTTAAATGGGCTCATTTTCGATGAGGCTTCATAACCATTATTGTAAGAAAAATCAAATAAATGAATAAAATCATCCCACTTTGATCGCTAGTCCACCACATATGTTATGAAGATGTCTTCATTTATTCTATTAGTCCTCTATATTTGTCCAGCTTACTCTAGGTGATATGTTGTACTGAGATTTAAATTTGTACCAAATCCTTTGAACAAACCTTTCCAAAATTTGGATGTAAAATTTGGATCTTTGTCATAAAATATTGTCTTAGTAAATCCATGTAACCTCACAACTTCCTTCATGTAGATCTTTGCAATATTTGTTGCCTTGTGTGTAGTCTTCACCGGAATAAATTGTGTTGCCTTACCACTACCATGATGGAATCATGATGCTTCATTGTTCTAGGAATCTTTGTAATAAAATCAATTGTAACTACTTCCCACTTCCATTATGGAATGGGAAATGGTAGTAGAATCCACGATGGATGTCTATGTTCGTTTTTTACCTTCTGACACTTTGGACATTTGGCTATGTAATTAGAACCTTATTTCTTCATTCTGGGCCAAAATTATTGGCTTCTTACAGCTACAATTGACTTTTGATATAATGGGTTCCCAACATATGGCACATTATACATTTCCCTCATCACTGTATTTTTCATCTCATTGGAATTCAACACATATACTTTGCCTTTGTACATGAGAATTCCATCTTCGTTTAGCTCAAAGTCTTTATATTTCTGTTGTAAATTGTCTTTATGTAATGTTTTTTTTATTTGGAAATATTGTGAATGTGAATTTGTTGTTGCAATAAATTATCTTTCATATCAGTCATGTACATGCTAATGCTTGCAATATGCATTTCATGAGCTCTCATGTTGAGTGCATCAACCACTTGATTTCCCTTGTCTTTTATATGCTTAATTTCAAAGTCATATTCACTCATAAATTCAATCCATCTAGTTTGTTTGGAATTTAATGTGGGTTGTCCAAACAAATGTTTCAGACCACAGTGGTCTATCCCCAACTCAGATTTCCTCCCCATGAGGTAATGTATCCACATTTTTAATGCATGAATAATGGTTGCTAATTCCAAGTCATGTGTAGTATAGTTCCTCTCATGCAATTTTAATTTTCGGGACTCATATCATACCACATGATGTTTTTGTGTGAGGACTCCACCAAGCCCTTCCTTGCATGCATCAGTGCACACAACAAATTCTTCATTTGGATCTGCAATATTCAATATTGGTGCACTAGTCAATATGTCTTTTAGCTACTGAAATCCCTCTTCACACTTGGAAGTCCATTCAAATTTCACTCCCTTATTTTGCAAATAAGTGTTTGGGCTTGCAATCTTTGAGAATCCTTTTATGAATCTTCAGTAATAACTGGAAAGACCCATGAATGATCTAACCTATGTAACATTTCTTGGCATTGGATATCCTCTAATGGCCTCTATCTTCTCAGGGTCAAATGTTATCCCTTATGTTGAAATAATATGCCCCAAGTAGTGAATCGTATTTTGATAAAAGAGCACTTACTTAGCTTGGCATAAAACCTATGCTCTCTTAAAACTTTTAGCACCATTCGTAAATGTTGTGCATGTTCTTCCTCTATATTCGAATAGATTAGTATATCATTGAGGAACACAACTACAAACTTGTCTAGGTATTCCCTGAACAATCCATTGATTAGGAACATAAAAAAAATTGGAGCATTTGATAGCCCAAATGGCACTACCATGAATTCATAACACTCGTATCTTGTCCTGAAAGTTGTCTCTGATATCTCCTTCCTTTATCCTCACTTAATGATAACCTCATCTCGAGTTAATCTTCAAAAATATTCTTAAACCTTTTAGCTGATCAAATAAATCATCAATCCTTGGAAAATGATATTTGTTCTTTATGGTGACATTATTTAGTTGTCTAAAATAAATACACATCCTTAAGGTTCCATCTTTCTTCTTCACAAAAAGAATTGGAACTCCCCAAGGTGACACACTTGAATGTATATACCCCTTCTTTAATATCTCTTCAAGCTGCATATGCAACTCTTTCAATTCGGGTGTGCCCATTCTATAAGGTGTCTTGGACACTAGGGCATCTCCTAGCACCAAATCAATAGTTAAATCAATGTCTCTCTTTGGTGGCAATCGTGGGATCTCCCCAAAAACATCTTCAAAATCCTTCAAGACTGAATGGTCTTCAATGCTTGCCACTTAATATCTGGCTTCCTCTTCCATATTGGCTGTAAAATATGACATCCCTTCCTGAAACTCTTTTTTATAGTTGAAATTTATGTAACAATTACAACTCTTGGAATGCCTTGAATCTTGCCTTGATTCCCTTCTTCGTCAAGACATGAGATTGTCTTATTGCAACAGTCTAAGACAACATGGTGTTTTTCCAACCAATCAATGCCAATTAGACAATCATATGAACCAAATGGCATGTTGTTCACATCTAAATTTGTGCTGAGTCCATTCATGTCTATTAGACAATATTTAACTAGCTCATTGATTTTCCTCTTAGCCTCGGTGGATAACTGAACTAACTAAGATTTGTTATGCTTACTCCTTTGCAAGTGAAATCTTTCAAGATTGTTAGAGTTTATGTAACTATGGGTAGCTCCAGAATCAATTAAAATTGCTATGGGATGGTTATCAATCTTACCTTCCACTTCAATCATGGGAAATAGATGTTTTGCTTGCTTGTTGTCCAATGCTGCATAAATCCTTCGCATGTTTGTTCCCATGTCTTCAATTTTTTTAGCCTTTTGAATGTTGTAGACAATTCTCATTCTTTCTCCTTTCTGGGGGCAGACTCTATATAAGTGATTTCCCTCACATCCCCAACATTGTATAGGTTGTTGCCTTGACCTTTTCCCAAATGAATCTGCAGTCTTGTGCTCATTTTGGGTTGATTGACCTTGTTGATTTTCTCGGGATTTGTTCTTGAAAAATGGTGGCTTAAAACTTTTTTTTTTTATCCTTTTTACCCTTCATCCTATCATTCCAAGTTTTTGGGGAAACTGACCTTCCTCTTCTATGCTCATAAAGATGCTTTGATCTCCTCATGTCTTCCTCCAAAGTTCTGCAACTACCATATTCTATCTTGTCACTGTAGAAAGTGGGGGACACACTTAGAAACCTTTGGATTTTGACTTTCTCATGCATTATGAAGTCCACATACTTCAACAATTCAAAGAACCTCTTCTCATATTCGTCAATTTCCATGTGTACCAATTTGATTTCAAAAAAATCTTTCATCCTCCTTTCATAATAATTCCCAGACAAATATTTCTCTTGGAAATATCCTTTGTGTTAGTCCCTAGACATACTATAACCTTTACCCTTGATTTTTAGCCTATTGTATCAAAAAACTTGTTCCTTCCTTCTTTTCAAAAACATGTTCCCTCATAAGCCCATTTTTCTTAAGTTTCTTATGTATTTCCTTTTACTGATCATCTAGGGAGTGATTGCTTTGCTTATGTTTATTTTCATTTGCTTCTTGTAAGAATGGATTGAATATTTGCATGATTTGGGTATGTCAAATCTTAATGTTAGTCAAATTTTAATTTAAAAGGGTGTGTTTTTCCAAAGTTTAAAAAGTGTGCAAAGTCGCTACAAGAATGTTGCCATTCTTGTAGCACCCTAAGGCATCATTATTTTGAGCGAGTTTTGATTCTGAAAATCGTGTTAGTTGTTACAAATACATGTAAGAGGTCATGCAACTTTGATGGCATTTAATTAACCCTTAGGGCACGTTGTAGTACACTCATATATACCTATCGATTTGATTTATTTGTCATGCCACGATCTCAAGTACTTAGGGTTATGAGTTAAATTTTACCACAACGAAATCATGGCCTAACATTATTTGCAACAAAGGAAACCTTCTACGTTGGTTGTTTGTGCAGGAATCTCCAGAAACTCGATTGATTTTAAACCCTAACATTTGAAGGTTGACAGAGATGGTGCCCAAGAAAGGTGGTTAGGTCATTTGTTTGGAACTAGTAGGGGTCGAATTGTTGGAAGCCTATCACGAGATTATGCAAAAATTCATTGATGGAAGTTGGTTCGAGTTTTGTCCCACTTTCCAAGGGAATCATGAGGAGATTTCGATATTATTTGCAAAAAACTCTGATGGGTTTCAAACTTAAGTGGGAAATGTATTAATTCACGTTACAGAGCATTCAATAGGAGTAGCATGTCACCTGCTTGTACAGGGTGAAAGATGGCGGAAGAAAAGTAAATTATTTGCAAACATGTGTAGTCAATTTTTGGTATCAGAACATCATGATCCAGATTGGATCCAAGGGATCCCAAAAAAGTGGTTAAAGGAAGAATGACAGAGCATTTTGTCAATAGTCAAGAGGTACATAACCTGTGAGGGTAGGTATTCTTATGTTTATTGTTATCATATGAGAATTTTAATGCATTTAAATGGAGATGCACAAATGATCTTGCCCTTTTACCTATTGAAGAGCCTAGAAAAAATGGCAAAGAGAGTACAGAGTAATCCAAGAACTACTAATAGAAGTTTATTTCATCAAGAATTGATTAAAAGGTTGGTTCTTTATGCATTGAGTGAAGTTTGAGTGTCCTAGAGACAGTTGTTGACTTCCTTAAGGTTTGATGAACAAGGTTCAAAAATAAATAAATAAATAACTTCTAACCAGAAACTTGGGGTTTCAATAAAGAAGGATGATACCTCAAAGATCACTGTAAAATTGCAAGAAATGTATCTTGTAGCTAGACAAACTGGATCCAGCAAGAGAAAAATGATGTTACAGCAGGAGGAAGAAGTCAAACAAAGGCTCGAATCCTCTATTTCAAAACATGATTCTATGGGTTATAATAGGGTTTGTACAAGAAGAATCGTCAGGCAAAGGACAAAGCAATTACAGCAAGTGAAAATTGAACCTGAAATAGATATCCAAGATGTACTTACAAACAATTTCCCACAAGTGAGACAAAGCATAAGGATAAATGGTAAACAACATGTAAACTATCCCAGCAGGCCTAAAACAAGAGCTATAAACAAGTTGAGACTTAATTCAAAGGCTTTGTTTAAACCCTCTTTGAAGAAAGATAATTTTATTATTTTAGATGATGATATTATAGAGAAAATTTATAAGAAGACTAGAAAGGGGAAAAAGCAACAACCATTGCCAAAAATCAAATCTTCTAACTCAGATGATGAGATCCATGAAATCAACAAGCAAGAAAGGTTGGCAATCCATACACTGAGGGATATGCCAGAGATGACATAGTTTTACATGGAAAAAGGAGCATTGAGTCTACTTGAATCTGAAATAGAAGACATTACTAAGGAGAAACTATACAGGTACACAAGAAGGAAAGGAAACCTAGAAATCCAAAATTATCTATTGACTTAAACAAACTTGCACTAGAAGAAAATCAGGAAGAACCTGCACTACAAGAAAAGCAAGAAGAACCTGTGATTGGGAGTAAATATGTGCTGACACCTGAAGATTATGAGGCTATTATTGCAGAAATGAGGTAGCAAAATCAAAGGCTTGTGATACAAAATTCCAGATTACAAACTAAAGTCCAAAAGTTGAAACAAAAAACAAAAGAAAGTCTATGAATTCTTAAAGAAAATCTCTAAGGCTGCAAAAAAACAGTATTTTTGCAAAACTTTATTTTGCAGGATGAGAAGCGAATGCAATGCAGTTGAAGATTTTGCATGTAGATTATACCACATGGATAAATCCAGCTGGGAATTAGAGATTAGTTCCTTTTTTAATTTCTTTACACAAACAAATGCTAAGAATCAACTTGTTAGTTTTCACAAGAGTATTTTCAGGGATTTGATCTTACTGTGAGGATTTTCCTCCTAAAAATCATCTTTTTGTTTTGACCTCATGTGAGGTAATTCGAATGTAATGTCTATAGTCAAGGGATGTAATTAATGGGCCACTATGTTTTGGGATGTATAAAAGCAAGTTCAGATTAAGAGGTAAGGGTTCAAGTTTGGTGGTTCTATAGGACATATTGATTTGAATTGTATACTTGGAATCTGCCACACTTTACACTCAATGGAAAAAGCATTATGATGGTTAGATTGTCTCATTCTTGTATTAAATTTCTTCTCTCTTATGTGAATGCATTTGAATCTTTTGTGAAGCATTTGATTTATTATGTTCATATTGAATACTAGTAAAGAGTTTGTTGTTTACTCAATTGTTACAAAATTTGTGTTTAAGTATTTATTTCTTGTTTGTGAATGATATTTGGGATCAAGATTATTCTATGTAAGTGAACATATTGTAAGCTTGAAGTTTCTTTTTCTTCTGTTTAAATATCCTTATCTAGTTGATCAGAGTAGTTGTCATTGACTAAGTGAATGTGGTGGAAACCTAACTTTGTAACCAGAATCTTATGTTGCCTAATTCATCTACTCTTTGACCCATAAAAGAACCTATAAACCCAAAAAGACCTACAAACATAAACCATTGCAATAACTAAGGTGCCCTAGCTTGGCCTTAGCAGTCAAGGACAACTTTAGGGACTAACATATTTTTGCGTCATTGTCGAGGACGGAGGAACTAAGATATCTTTCCCTAGGAAGAATGACATTGAGAAAGACTAGCTCTTGATGGCGAACAAGAGTTAGACATTGAAATAGACTGCATATTTTTCACCTAGTGACTCCATTGCAGAAATTTTGGCTCCTAAAATAGAAGTGAAAGGACCAAAGTTTGAGCCTACCAAAGCCTCGGTATCATCTTTATCTTCAAGAAAGAAAGTGACCAGAGCCAATCCAGATCCTAAGCCGACTCAAGCCATATCCAATTCAGAAAAATTATTAAGAAAATCAAAAGATACCCTAGGCAAGTCTTCATCTTCTAAAGGTAAGTCCTCATATGAAGAGATTACTTCTACTCCTAAAAAATCCATTACTACTTCTGCAGAAAAGTTAGTTCCTATTATTGACGAACAACCTATTATTTCAAAGACTATTGAAGAAAAGGTCAAACTTGGAACTATTTTTTTGTAAGAACGGGTAGATCATCAGTTAGGAGAACAGAGAGTTGAGGAATGGAATCCCTTCTCTTATCTCATTAAAGATGAAACTGATGAAGAATTGACTTTTCTGGGAAGACCTATAAAATATATGCCTAAGTATCCAAAGGAAGAAATATAACAGATCTGAGTCTCATTTATTCTTCAACCCACCACTTCTGAGAAAGCTAAACATGAGAACCAAGTTTTTAATAATATTCTTCCTATTGAAGGATTCATAAAGCCTACAAAGACCTATTCTCAATCTTCATCGCCTCTTAAGGTTCATACTCCATCTTCACCTCATACTTCATAGCCATCATGTCCTCCTAAATATCTTGTTCCAGTTGTTCAAACCATGGCTACCAATAGGATGGATGTTATCATTGCTGCAAGATACGCACCCCTGGTGTTGCCTCAAATTTTATATGATTTCGCAGCTAGAGATTACATGAAATATCTGCCTAGATTTAATGGAGAGCGAGAGGTCACTGCTGAAGAACATTTGGCATCTTTTTATAGTTTTGCAAACAATTTCAATGTTGAACACAAAGATGTTTGGATGAGATTATTTGTACAAAGATTAGATGGGGAGGTAAGGAAGTGGTTCAGAGGTCTCCCTGCCAATTCTATTACTGATATTGATGCAATAGATGACACTTTCTTGAAACATCGGGGACACAAAAAGGACTACTTGTACTATATTACTGAATTTGGGGCTTTAAAAAGAAAGAATGGTGAGTCTATTTTAGATTTTACGACAATATTTAATAAAATGTACAGTAAAATCCAAAATCCCTGATGAAATCAAACCTACAGAAACTTCTGCAAAAATTACCTTCGATAATGCCTTTGATACTGAATTTTCTCTTTTGTTAAGAGAGAGAAGATTTGCTACGTTGTGTTTGATGCAAGAGGTAACCATTAAAGTGGAATCAAATATTTTGGCATCAGAAAGGTTAAAAACAAGATCTGACGGAGATAAAAGGAAGCATAAAGAAGATGTTCCATCTTCTTCTCATTCAGCGACATTTGATCCAAAGATTGATGACATGGCTAAGATGTTAGAAAATCTGACATCAGAGCTTGCGAGATTGAAATTAGAGACTAAGTAGCCAAACAGACATGTTCAAGAAGGTGGGAATAGAAACCCTAATCAATTCAGAATACCACGGAATGCTCCTCGGGTTATGCAGAGGGAGAGAAGGAATCAAGATGATCAAAGGATCTGACAACCTTTTCAGAATAATGCAGTTGAAGAGACAAAGGAAAGTGATGATATTGATGAAAATTCTAAAGTCCTTTTAATTGATACTGAACTTCCTTCTAGTCATTTAACTCAACACGAGTATGAAGATTCTCTAATGTCAAATCAGTTTGACGATGGTGAAGAAGAGGGAATTTTTCAGAATGAGCCTCAAAAGAAATATGATCTAAGGCCTAGATCAAGTGGACCAAAAGCAAAAACATCGGTTCAGAATAAAGAGGCTAAGGTTTCATTCAAACAAGGTCCAACCAAAGATACAGGGAACAAATCAGATCAACACTAGCAGCCCATCAAGGTTGTTGCCCCAGAGGTAAAGGAAACAAAAAAATAGCTAGTTCGTTTTAATTTGGAACATGAAATTAATGAGATAAAAATGCATGTACCTTTGGTGGAACTGATGAAGAATGAGTCTTTTAAAAAATCAATCTTAAAAGTTTTACAGCCTCCAGTTCATATTATTTCTTCAGACACAATAAACTTGGAAGATGAAAATCTTGTTTTCACTGTGGGACCACATATTGAAGATAGATTTGATGCTTCACCTCCATTTTACATATCCCTGAATATTCATGAGAAAATTCTACACAACTGCCTTATGGACTCTGGATCCTCACACAATGTTATGCCTAAGGTAGTCATGGATGAATTAGGTATTGACATTACAAAACCTACCAAGATCTCTATTTTTTTATTCTAAAAAAGTCAAATTTCTAGGAGTTATCAAAGATCTGGTTGTTACATTGTCCCAGCTACATATGAAGAGTGTTGTTATGGATGTGGTAGTGGTTGATATAGCACTTAAATTTGGCATGCTCCTATCTAGATCTTCTTCTAAGAAGGTAGGAGGATCCTTACAGATGGACCTAACATATGCTACTATACCTATATTTGCACGAGAACACTAAAGGTTTTATAGGGAAGTCAAACTAGCCTATCTTGTGAGTGATCATGAAAATACAGGAAATCGCCCCACTTATGCAGTTGAAGATGAAATTGGATCATCCATATTTCAGATCAGTGATGATGCTTTTGAACCAGTAGAAATCGGATCCATGGATAACCAAGTAAATGGTGTGGAACATGCAATTTGGAAGATGTTCTTTGATGGTTCTTGTTCAAAAGATGGATCTGGCGTTAAGGTTGTATCCATTTCTCTTGTCAAGGAAGTCATACCTCTGTCATATAAATTAGAATTCGAAACCACCAACATTATTGTAGAATATGAGGCTTTAATGTTGGGATTAAGAGCTGCAAAAAACATGGGAATTGATAAAATAGTTGTTTTTAGAGATTTATAATTGATTATTCATCAAATCAAGAATATTTATCAAACAAAGCACCAAAGGTTGAGGCAGTATAGAAATGAGGTATGGGACCTTGTTGAAAACTTCTTTTTAGCTTTTGATATAACTTTTGTCTAGAGAAGTCTAAACCAACAAGCAGATTCTTTAGCCTTAGCAACTAGTAATTTCAAGACTCTTATATTTTCGAATCTGAGATATGAAATTGAACTAAGGCATAGACCTTCCATCCCAGATAACATCAAATATTGGCAGGTTTTCAATGATGACAAGGAATTGAAAAGGGTTTTAGAAATTGTTGATGAATTTTCTACAATCTCTATTGATCAAGAAAATGATGATGATGATACAGAAATTCAAACTTATGTCCCTCTTCAAGATAAAATTGCAGGACATAAGATTGTAGAATTGAAGACAAACCACATTCCAAAGGGTTTGGTACCAGTTGAAATGCTCTTTGACAGCAATGATTTCTCCAAGAAATCTTCAATTCAAGTTAGTCATTTGGAATCAGTAGGTGTCGAATTGTTGGAAGCCTACCCTGAGATTATGCATAAATTCATTGATGGAGGATGGTTCGAGTTCTATTTCACTTTCCAAGGGTATCATGAGGAGATCTCGATGCTATTTGCAAAAACCTTTGATGGGTTTCAAACTCAAGTGGGAAATGTATTAATTCACGTTATAGAGCATTCAATAGGAGAACCATGTCACCTTTTTGTACATGGTGAAAGATGGTGGACAAAAGTAAATTATATGCAAACTTGTGCAATCAATTTTTGGCACCAGAACATCATGATCTAGATTGGATCCAAGGGATCCTGAAAAAGTGGTTAAAGGAAGATTGGTAGAGCGTTTTGTCAATATTCAAGAGGTACATAACCTGTGAGGGTAGGTATTCTTATGTTTATTGCTACCATATGATAATTTTAATGCATTTAAATGGAAATGCACAAATGAGCTTGCCCTTTTACTTATTGAAGAGCCTGAACAAAATGGAAAAGAGAATACAGAGTAATCTGAGAAATGTTGATAAAAGTTTATTTCAACAAGGATTGATTAAAAGGCTGGTTCTTTATGCATTGAGTGAGGTTCAAGTGTCCTGGAAACAATTGTTAACTTCCTTAGGGTTTGATGAACAAGGTTCAAAAATACAAAAAACAACCTTTGACCAGAAGCCTTGGGTTTCAATAAAGAAGGATGATACCTCAAAGAGCACTGTAAAATTGCAAGAAATTTCTCCTGTAGCTAGACAAACTAGATCCAACTAGAGAAAAATGATGCTATAGCAGGAGGAAGAATTCAAACAAAGGTATGAATCCTTTGTTTCAAAACATGATTCTATGGGTTATAACATGGTTTGTACAAGGAGAATCGCCAAGCAAAGGACAGAGAAATTACAAGAAGTAAAAATTGAACCTAAAACAAAGATCCAATATGTACCTATTAACAATTCCCCATAAGTGAGACAGAGCAAAAGGAGCAAGGGTAAACAGCCTATAAACTATACCAACATGCCTAAAACAAGAGCTATAAACAAGTTGAGACTTGATTCAAAGGCTATGTTTAAACCCTCTTTGAAGAAAGATACTTTGATCATTTTGGATGTTGATATTACATAGAAAATTCATAAGAAGACCAAAAAGGGGAAAAAGAAACAACCATTTCCAAAAATCGAATCTTCTAACTCAGATGATGAGACCCCTAAAATCACCAAGCAAGAAAGGTTGGTAATCCATACACTGAGGGATATTCCAAAGATGACATAGTTTTACATGGAAAAAGGAGAACCAAGTCTACTTGAGTCTGCAACAGAAGAGATTGTTGAGGAGAAATTTGTAAAGGTACACAAGAAGGAAAGGAAACCTAGAAAGCCCAAATCATATATTGACTTAAACATACTTGCACTAAAATAAAATCAAGAATAACCTGCACTACAAGAAAATCAAGAACAACATGTGATTGGGAGTAAAGATGTACTGACACCTAAAGATTATGAGGCCATTATTGCAGACCCGAGGAAACAAAATCAAAGGCTTGTGATATAGAATTCCATATTACAAACTAAATTCCAGAAGCTGAAACAGAAAGCAAAGGAAAGTCTACTAATTCATAAAGAAAATCCCCAAGGCTACAACAAAACAATATTTTTGCAGAACTTTATTTTGCAGGATGAGAAACAAATGTAGGGCAGTTGCATATTTTGCAGGTAGATTTGACCACATGGATAAATCTAGCTGGGAAATAGAGATTAGTTTCTTTTTGAATTTCTTTACACAAACAAATGCTAAGAATTAGCTTGTTAGTTTTCACAAGATCATTTTCACGGATTTGATCTTACTATGAGAATTTTCCTCCTAAAAATCATCCTTTTGTTTTGACCTCATGTAAGGTAATTCGAATGTAATGTTTATAGTCAAGGGATGTAATTAATGGGTCATTATGTTTTCGAATCTAGATCCAAAAGTGGAACCTCTACTTTTTGTATAAAAGCAAGTTCATATTAAGAGGTAAGGGTTCGAGTTTGATGGTGCTATAGGACATATTGACCCAAATTGTATACCTGGGCTCTGCTACACTTTACACTCGATGGAAAAAGTGTTTTGATCATTAGATTGTCTCGTTCTTGTGTTAAATTTCTTCTCTCTTAATTGAATGCATTTGATTTTTTTGCGAATCATTTGATTTATTCTATTCATATTGAATACCCGCAAAGATTTTGTTGTTTTCTCAATTGTTACAGAATTTGTGTTTAATTATTTATTTTTTATTTCTTAATGATATTTGAGATCAATATTCCTTTATGTAGGTGAATATATTGTAAGCTCGCAATTTTTTTCTGCTATTTAAATATCCTTATCTAGCTCATTAGAGTGGTTGTCATTGACTAAGAGAATGTGGTGGAAACCTGAGTTTGTAACTAAAATCTCATGTTGCCTAATTCATCCACTCCTTGACCCATAAAACAACCTATAAACCCAAAAGGACCTACAAACATAAACCATTTTAATAACTGAGGTGCCCTAGCTTGCCCTTAGCAGTCAAGGACAACTTTAGGGACTAACACTTTGAATCACCTCCATTCGATCTTCTTCTCATCAAGGTGCTTGGCTTGCTTAAGCTAATCCCACCAAATGGTTGTCTTTCCTTGCAAGTGGTAGGTTGCAATTCTAACTTCTACCCTTGAAGTATAATCATGCAGCTGGAAATATTTATTCATTTCCAATAGGTGGGCTTCGGCCTCTTCTCCTTTCCTATGTTTATTGTTGAAAGTTGGTGGCTTGATTTTCCTGAGTTCACCTTGCAAGATGTCTGTGTTGGGCCTTCTTCTCTGCATCCTGACAAGAGACACACTTGAGCTA
This sequence comes from Picea glauca, assembly GCA_000966675.3. Classification (NCBI taxonomy): domain Eukaryota; kingdom Viridiplantae; phylum Streptophyta; class Pinopsida; order Pinales; family Pinaceae; genus Picea; species Picea glauca. The sequence goes on from JZKD02S1644813.1 coordinate 13,403, forward strand.
CTCCCTAGCCCTGAAATTTCATGAGCTCTAATAATGGATATATTTGGGGAATGATAACGCCTACTTATGCTTCTTGATTGCCTATCATTCCTATGATCATCCCTTCTACTTTGGAATGTAGATGTTTTCACTTGTATGGCACTAATTGCTTTGCTTTGTGCCCGAGTATTTACTGGCCTACTTCTATATCATATTCAAACTTTTAAGTATATATTCCCAATCCTTCATAATATTTTCATTATCAGCCTTATACCTCTACACTTCTCTTTGTAGTCTTCTCATAGTTGCAGGCTCCTACCTGCCTCTTCTTCCATTTGACTATGTCTCAACATTTCCCATGTTGACCTGGAAGCCTCTAATCTCCTCCTCCTATCTATAATATCCCTGCTCATCTTCCATAACTCCTATCCTCATTTAAGAACCAAAGTTTTTTTCCCATACCTCTAATTCTGTAAGAAATGTGCATGTAATAATTATTGTTAGCACATGCATACTATAAAATATTTCATTAATTAGAATACATGTATTTTTCACATCAATTTATGAAGAACACAATGCACCAAGTAAAAATATGATTCCTTAGAAACATTGTTCTCTAAAACATCTCTCCATCAGATGTATTTGTGCCTCATTATAATTTCTGAGCGAAAAGTTACAACATTCACAAGTTGCGAATTTTCACTCATTGCTCTGTTTTCATTGTTGCAAAATTGTTTTATTAATTTATAAGAAACTTTTAGTGCCCAATTTAAAATTATGGGTGGATATATTTCTTCCCCTCCTCAATACATTTCCAACGACTATTTGTTTTCTCAAATCCGAGCTCCAAGCTGAAAGTTATGGTCTGTAGAAGTTTAGATTGTTTTTTCCCAATTTATCTGTGTATGGTACATGTGTCTTCTTTCTCTTACTACACATTTTTACATACCCAAATTCTAAATCTGACTTCATGGCTATTTTTTGTGGATCATGAGATTTCCACAGACTGATCCTGAGCCCCAAATGGACTTCTGAGCAAGGCGTTATGCCTTCTAGAATTAACTGGTGCCAAAAATATACTCTCAATTGTTTGATCCAGGGGATATTGGTGGCCACCCACCTATTCCACTGGCTCCTCTTAACAGTTTTTAGTTCAACATGTTCTTCTTTACTTCTTTTTAATTGTGGGTTCTACACTTCTAGGGTTGTCTGAAACCCTACGAATCTTCCAGGTGGAGACTGGTGGCCTCCCACCTAATCCAACTGGCTTATTTTGGATGTTTTCTAGTCAACACATCATTATCTACTTCCAGGGACGTTTTGGGGACCTAAGCATTGTTTTTTTGGCTTTCCACAGTCAAACTATAGATGGAGTCTGATTTTGATGGCATAATGTGTATTTCTCGAAAAGACCTTTCCAACGGGCTATCACGTGCCTAAAATGGAGGTCGTATGCAAAAGTTACGACCCCGGGAAGTTGAGGTACCAACTTATCCATCGGGGCCCATATGACTTTTGGTGTTTCACCTCTTAGGGTTAGGTTTTTGGATGTATAGGGTTTTGGAATTCATGAGTAATGTTAAAAAGGTCTTTGGAACCTCATTGTAATCATTATGCTCAGACGGATGTGCGTAGTAGCCACATCTCTTCTCAGAGATAACTACCACCATTTGAGCAAGTTGTTTTAGTTATGTAGTTTTACAGCTTTAGCCTATTTCATTTATTCAATAGAAGATATTTTTCATTGGATATCTATGTTGTTCTTTGTATCTTTATGTTTATTGTATTCAGTATGTTAAGTTTGTTCTGCTCATAAATCTGGATAAGTGGTATCAGAGCGGTTTGCTCTTCATTTATTTTTCTTCGTGCATGTCCCCGACAAGATCTGGGTACAAGAAGTTGGGACTCAAACCAATTGATCATTTGCAAGATCGGTCACGTCGAGCCCGACAACAACCCATGGGGGACGAAAATAAAGATGGTGGAGCATGAGATCCTTTTAAAATGTTGCTTGAGGAAGCGCTTGCGCAACAAAAGAACGAAATGATGGACAACTTTGCATGGATCCTTCGGTGGCTTCCCACAGGAGAAGTATCTTCATCAAGCGGGCATGTAACCCCCTTCAAGGTACAAGTAAATTTTGATATTCCATTATTCGAAGGATTGATAGATGCAGATGTTGTAGATAAATTATTGAATCTGCTCGAAGGGTATTTTTCGGTCCACAATTTTTCCGATAGGGAAAATATTACTTTTGCACTCCTCAAGGTTGTCCCCCATGTTAACGAATGGTGGGATACTTGCTCTGAGAAAAGGTCCATAGAGGAATCTGCAATATTTGTGGTCGCCCCTAGATGGGATTCCTTTCAGGATTCCATTAAAGATTAATACAACCATGTTGGAAGCTACAAGGACTAGTACACTAGATGGACCACCCTGCATCAGGAAAGGGATCAGACAATACCAGACTTCACCAATATTTTCCATACCTTGCACACCAAATTGGTTATCAAAAACTCTGAGTGACATCTGGTGCTCAAATACTACGGTTGTTTGCATAGATACATTCAAACAAAAATGGAGTTTATGGACATCGCATCATTGGGTACATCTTATAGATATGTTGCCAAGATCGAGCAGAAATTTAAGTAGAAGAGGTGAGAGTTTGGATCTGCAAACTCCTCAAAGCCGAAGCAGGGAAAAGGTGGCCCCAACCCACACAACAAGGGATGGACCAAAGATGGCCACTCTTAGGACAACCAGTCCAAGCCGCAACACAAGAAGGGTAATGAGAAGTCAAAGAAGGACACGGGAAAATGGTGTTAATACCATAAAATCCCTTGGCACAACACCGAAAAATTTCGCTCCAAGCAGTCACTCGTGGTCGAGTTGAAGGTTTCCTAGTCAGAGGTCGATTCTAACTCCAAATTAAATCCAGAAGGAGGGAAGCGAATTATCGATGCTGAACCCAGTGCCACTGTCACTACCACCAAATTCCAACCAAGCGAACCAGAAGAATCGGAGGAAGGGGAAGGCCTCTTTCACTCATAGATGTGGGTAAAGGGGGCTCTGCTTCATTTCATTGTCGATAGCGATAATCAAAAGAACCTGATCTCACTAGAGGTCACCAAGTGGCTGGACTTGTCGACGACACCACACCCATAGCCCTACACCATCGTATGGCTTCGCCAAGGAAGAGATCTCAGTGTTAACCAAGAGTGTCGTCTTCCCTACGACATAAAGACTTTCAAAGACAAGGTATTATGTGATATTTCTCCCCTTGAAGTTTTTGATGTTCTTTTAGGACAACCATATATGTGGAAGCGTCATGTTGTGTATGAGTCTAGACCCCGCTATGTTATTATTACTTTGGGTAGACAATTGTACAGGATACCAAAGGTACCACCGCCTACCACTATTTCTTTAATCTTTTTCAAGCAATGAAGTAAGGTCATTTCATAGATTGAGAAGTTTGTCTTCTTTGTGATCCGTGCTCACAACAAGCATAAGGTCATCGCCATATTTTTGGCCTCTACACAGAGCCTCTCTTTGCAGCAGAAGCAAGTGGACGAGATCGTGGAAGAGTACAGAGACATCTTCTCCTCACCCACCGGGGTATCGACGCACTTCCAAGTCAAGCATCCAATTCATCTAACACCCGATGCACCCCTGCCTAATGGACCAGTCTATCATCGCTCGTTGATGAAAAATGATGAAATCAAGCGACAGATCCAAGAGATTCTTCAAAAGGGGCACATCAGACCCAAATCCTCCCCTCATGGAATCTTGATCGTACTGGTGTAGAAGAAAGACGGGACCTAATAGCTCTGCATTGATTGCAGAGCATTAAACAAAATCACAGTCCGAAATAGGTACCCAATTCCCAGAATTGATGACCTTCGTGACCAACTCACGGGGGAAAAGTTCTTTACCAAGATTGACCTAAAGTTTGGCTACTACTAGGTTCCCATCGAACCAATTAATGTATGTAAGACAACTTTCAGATTTGAAGAAGGTCTCTTCGAATGGTTGGTCATGCCCATTGCCTTAACAAATGCACCAACCACTTTCATGAGATTGATGGATGATGTATTGAGACCCTTCACCAACTCTTTTGTGGTGGTATGTTTGGATGACATCTTCATCTTCAGCAGAACTTGGGAGGAGCACATGCAGCATATTCAACAGGTTTTGAGCACTCTGTGACAGCACAAGCTATATGCAAACTTTAAAAAATGCTAATTTGGCATGAATATGCTCCAATACTTGGGATACATTGTTGATGAGCATGGGGTACATGTCGATCCAACTAAGATCCAATTCATCAGTGACTGGACAGCCCCGACCTCACTAACTGAGATTTAGAGCTTCTTGGGACTGGCCAACTTCTATCGATAGTTCATGTTGGGATTCTCCCATATTGTATGGACCCTCAGCCAAGTCACCAAGGGCGGCGATAGGGAAAAATTCACATGGGGGAAGGAACAACAATGAGCATTTGATACTCTAAAGCATCACTTGTGCTCAACTCTAATACTCTCCTTGCTCGATCTACAACAATCGTTCGATATTGAGACTGATGCATCTGACCATGTTGTAGCTGCAGTTCTCACTCGACCTGGTCATCCGGTGGCATACCATAGTGAGACACTCTAAGATATTGTACGAAAATACCCCACTGGTGAAAAAGAAATGTATTCCATTGTACAAGCATGTCGTGAATGGAAACATTACATTTTGGGAAATGAGACAATCATCCACACTGATCACAAGCCTCTATAGTTCATAAAGACACAAGGGAATTTGTGGAACGACCGCCATAAAAAGTGGTCCACCTACCTGCAGCAGTTCCATCTCGAGATCAAGTATAAGACAGGGAGAAAAAATCGTGTCGTTGATTGCCTTAGTGGACCTCTCGTGGTTTCACTCACCACCGTGCTCCATTCCTGTGGACATGAGGCATCTGAGTGGCCCCAACTTTAACAGCAAGATCCAAACTTTGCAACCACTTATCATCTCTTCGGTACATGCGCGAATGTCATCGATTTTCGCATTCAGGATGGATTGTTATGCCATCTGGGATATCTCTGTGTTCCTGCAACCGAGCGTGCAAAGTTGATTTGGGAAGCTCACTACAGTTGGATGGCAGGACATTTTGGCGTGGAGAAAACTGTGGTCGTTCTACAGAAACATTTTTATTGGCTAAAACTTCGACAAGATGTCAGCAAGTATATCAGATCTTGCACTTCATGTGCCATTGTCAAGCTAGCCATCAAGAAGCAAGGCTTATACACCCCTCTTTCTACTCCCGACAAGCCTTGGGAATCCATCTCAATGGATTACATGTTTGGTCTTCCATCCACCAAGCAAGGAAATGATTGTGTATTTGTGGTAGTTGATAAATTTTTGAAGATGGTCATCCTCACAGCTTGCAAGAAGAATATCACAGCGGTAGATGCTGCCAAGCTCTTCTTCGAATGAGAGTGGGTCCATTTTGGGATACCACAAACCATCATATTCGACCAGGACAACAGGTTCCTCAACATATTTTGGTCGAGTCTCTGGTCATTATTGGAAACCAAGATCACTAAATCCATTGCTTTCCACCCCCAAACCGTCGGCCAAACAGAGGTCATCAAGATTATGCACATCCTGTGCATGTACAACTCTAAGCATCTGCATACATGGGATGAGAGTCTCCCCTATGTTCAAAACAATTACAACAAGGCTCTCCATAGCTCCATCGACCATAGCCCATTTCAGATGGGGTTGGGATTACAACCCTTGGGTCCCATTGATGTTGCACTACCTATTGCAACCACACAGACAAACACTTCCCATATTAAGTCTGAGACCGACAAAGCCACCAGATTTGTTAAACAGATTCAGTACATCCGCCAACAGGTCCACGAGATTTTGCATAAAGCCAATGCTAAGTACAAGCAACACCATGATCAACATAATGTACCACACCAATTTCAGGTGGGAGACAAGGTATGGTTACATTTGCAGAAAGAGCGTCTTACAAGGCCCCATCGGAAGCTCCACCCACTTCGCTGTGGGCCTTACACTATCACCAAGGTTGTGGGTAGCAATGATTTTGAGCTCAACACTCCACCCTTCCTTGGCTTGCATCCAATGTTCAATGTGGACCTCCTTCGGCCATATTTTCCACCATTATTGAACACCTTGGAGATCACAGAACAACTGAAACCAACAGAGCCCAACCCTGACTGCATGGAACATGCATCCACTGATCAGATAGTGGACACATGGGTCAAGGGCACTCGCCAGGAGAGGATCCAACTTTATCGGTTTGTCAAGGCAAGGAAGGTCCTACACAAAGGAAAGTGGCTCGCTCAGGGCCAAATTCAACACAAGTTTACTCACTTAATGGGGGAACTCAACGCAATGGAGACCATTGCTTCCTAAGGGGGAGGACTGATCTAGGTGGATATTGGTGGCCACCCACCTATTCCAACTGGCTCTTCTTGACAATTTTAAGTTCAACACTATCTTATGTACTTCTTCATAATTGTGGGTTCTACACTTCTGGGGTTGTCTGAAACCCTACACATATTTCAAGTGGAGACTGGTGGCCTTCCACCTAATCCAAATGGCTTATTTTGGATGTTTTCATGTCAGCACATCTTTTTGTACTTCTGGGACCGTTTTGGGACCCTAAACAATGTTTTTTTGGCTTGCCATAGTCAAAATATTGTCGAAGTTAGTGTTTGTAGGCGCAATGTGTATTTCTTGAAAATACCTTTCTAATGAGCTATCACGCGCCTAAAACGGAGGTTGTATGCAAAAGATACGACCACGGGAAGTTGAAGTACCAACTTACCCATCAAGGCCCACATGTTTTTTCGTATTTCTCCTCCTATGGTTAGGTTTTTGGATGTCTAGGGTTTTGGCATTCATGAGTAATGTTAAAAAGGCCTTTGCAGCCTCATTGTAATCATTCTGGTCAAACAGATGTGCGTAGCAGCAACATCTCTTCTCAGAGATAACTACCACCATTCGAGCAAGTTGTTCAGTTCTGTAGTTTTACAATTTCAGCCTATATCATTTATTCAATAGAAGATATTGTTCATTGGATATCTGTGTTGTCCTTCATATCTCTATGTTTATTGTATTCAGTCTATTAATCAGTTCGTTCCGCTCCTAAATCTGGATCACTTTTTCAATTGTAAATTTCTCATACAAGCTATGTTTTGCACCCAGAGTAGCTCATTGGAAAGCTCTCTTTGAGTTCTTTTATTTAACCTGCAAAGACAAGGAGTGTTAATGGTACACCCTATTATGATAGATTTTTTTGCTTAAAAACGTCGTTTGGGGCCTCAAAATCGCCCCGCAAGTTCAAGACCTTCAAAAATTTGAAAATTTCATAGAAAAACCGACTATTTTATTGTTATAATAGCCCTTTAATATGATTCGTTGATCTCGAAATTGGGGGAAATCTAAGTTGTTGATCTGAATTGTATCAACAATTGACGATCGACTATTTCTTTGGTAAACTAAATTTGATTACCGATTTCCCCGACCATCGGTTGTAACACACTCGACCCCTAAGTACCCTTTATAGGGATGGGGCATCAAAAATTTTCTTTATCTAATCATCTTGAATCATATCTCTAATGTCTTCATCCTCTTCTAGTCGCCCCTAGCTCTCTAACGACTATTATCGGACTATAATCCAACCTCTGGTTTGCAAGATATGGCCTCCCGAAGTTCTTCAAGCATTATTAGTTGAGGGCCAAGTGGCACCCACATGGCTCCACCTCATTAGTACCATTCCCAAGTTCCTACATCCACGGGGAAGGTTCATCCACCATCCAATCCAACGATGGGACATGGTCTTCATTTAACGCATGAGCTAGAGGGAGGTTCGACGTTGATCATCCCTTCCCCTTTCTACATGCCTACCCTCTGGAGTCTCATATTCCGAAAGTCCTAAAGGAATCTAAAATCTCGCCCCGTGACTCCGGCCTTCAGGCCTTTTGGCTTATCGTCGATGTTGCACCCCAAACCTCCAGAGTCCCGAATTTTCGGACTCCCGAAGGGTCCACCCTCGCATATGGTGATGTACTAGACGTGGAGACAAGTGCAGGTGGCTCCCAAATACTCCTCCCACCAAATGGACCAAACAAGTAAGTGCCAAGGGTGACACGTGGCCCCTACAGTGGGTGACATGTGTCACGATTTAATGGGAACATAGGGTCCGTGAAAAGTATGAATCCAGGTGACATGTGGCACATCAAACGTGGGTCCACGTCTCCTTGGATAACGTCAGTGTGCCACGTCACCCTGTGTTGATAGCCTTCCAAGCCCTTCAATGTCACAAAATCATAGGTATGATGCTCTAAGTTCTCTCCTTTCACTCAAGCATGGCCTCCATTATATAGGCATTGAGGCATCACAACCATAGGATAATTTTGAGGAGAGGATGTGGTTGAGTGAATATTTGGCTGAACCAACAAGATTGACCTTGTCTTGAATAGGAGGTAGCTCGAACCAATCCCTTAACCAACCAAAATCTCCCAGAAACAATCTCACAAACGAAGGCATGATGGTTGCAACTACTTCATCGCCCCCATATAACTAGACATAGGGTGAGACTATCACTCCCTTATAATCGAGCAAGGAGTGATAATCATGGTTCATCCCTCCTTGTATATGGGAAGGGGGGCGATGAAGCTCAAACAAGGCCAAAAACTCAAGGAAAAAGGTAGTATTTTGATCTCCAAGTGATAGATTTCCTCTTCAACATGTCTAGGGATTATGACATATACTTCTTCATGGTGAAAAAGTTGCGACACTTGATAAAGTGAGATGATTAAGTGTGACACTTGGTAGTGTGAATAATAGGTGTGTAACAATTGTCTACTCATAGCTCATAAAATCCCACAACCCAATGGTATTAGCCTACAACTATCTTGATTTTCCACCAACAGTCTTCCTCTCGAATTGCCCAACCCAATGAATGTAGCCCTTCACTTATCTCAGTCCATTGGGCGTCCCATTCATTTATCAGGGTCTCTCTGGCACATGTAACCGAGAATCTTACTATTGGGAAACTCAAGGGAGCTCACTGCTAGGAAAAACTACCAGTAAAAAACAACAACAAACACTTGTTGTTACAGTGAAACTCACACAGGAGTTCACTCTTCGGGCCTAGCAACCTGGCTCTTCAGTCTTCTGCTCCAAAAAATCTCCAGGATTTGCCTAGCCTTCTTGCTCAAACTCCAAGGCTCTTTTTTCTTATTCTCTACTTGTTGTTCATGCAAAAACATGACTGTCTAAAACTGTTGTAATTGCCCATACAATTTTTTCCTCTCTTTGGCTTACTTGCTTGACTTACACACTTCCACGAACTGATTGTACTCAACCCCCATGCTCCCAATAACTATAGGATGTGACATCTCACTCCCACCCTCTTATATGCATTCAATGATAGGCTTTGGGAAAACTCAACAACAAAATAGAAAGTTCATATACCAATAGAAAATTTAGGAAGTGGGTTGAATTAACAAACATGGGTAATTCCCCCTTGGACCCCTCTCCTAGACAATCTCTTAGACCCTCCCCTCTCTTTTCGATTAATTCAGCCCCCCATCTTTGTCCATGTCCCCCGATAGTTGGCATCACAATTTATTATTAAAACTTAGAAATACAATTTGCATATACATCGCTTGGTCGTAGACACACATTATACCTAAATTAAACATTAATTAAACTGGGGATTATAGCAGGGATTTTACAATATATGATTTCTATTATCACCGATGTAGATTTATTATAACCTTAATATCAACCACTCAGAGGGGTCAAATCCCTTGGTTATGACAATTTAACATTAACACTATGTATGTTTGTTGTGCAAGTGTGAAACACCATTTGTTGACTTCCCTACTTTTGGGAAGTGTTGATTGTTGTCATCCAACTCTTCCATTACACAATCGTTGACCATCCAAGGTTAGTGATTCTTTGGCAAGAGCTTCTACTCCCCCCCCTCTCTTTAATTCATGTTTTGTTTCTCTTTTCCCACAATCTGTGTAGTTGTGAATCTTTGCCAATGAATTCTCTTGGCTAGCATGTTTGTTTTTCTCTCCACCTAGGTTCAATTCCCTCAAAGTGGACATGTTGGCCCATTGTGATAAGGCTAGAAGGGTAAATGACCCTTGGAATAAAGGTCCACTCTGGTGGGCTTCAAGATTCTCTGGTGGGCTTCAGGATGCCTCGACCCTTGCTAAGTCACAAATTATTGTTATATCTGGCTTGCAAACTATTGGATATACCCTTGGGTTATAGTGGCAACCAGTAGGCTCAATCTCAGGCCTGGCGTAGATCAAACCTACCAATTATTGATTCCCATGGTAAAAAGAAAAATTCTCTCCTAAGCCAAACATTGTCAAGTTTATGGCTTTGGGGAACTTTGCCTACAATATAAACCTATCATGGTGTCAACTTATCTATCCTGGTTTAGCTCTCCTAAAAACTAATTATCCAATATTGGTCATTTGATAAATAAAAGAGAACAAAAGTAGGGAATTGACGATATTAAATTCGAACACTTTTTAACCTAAATTTTTTTCAATCTCTCGGCGTAAAAAAAAACACATGATTAAAATAAATAGAAATAATCTTTTATAAATACAGGATAAAAAATAAATATAAATCATTTATTTATTTTATGTTTTAACTGATTAATATCATATCTTACACATGTTTTTAACTAGATTATTTTTTACAAAGGTAGTAAAACTTATCATAATTCAGTTATTAAGTGGTAGTGAGGACAATCATAATTAGTTGTTATCTATTAATATACTGTGACTCATCATTGTTATTCAAAGAAAACCATGCCACTTGAAATGACTTGTTGCTGGTCCATAAAGGAGTCGACTTTCATTCTTACTAAATGTTTGTAGATCTTGGGTCAATAACTTGTTTCCTTATATCTAGAGAAGATGGAGTCTTAGCCAATCAAAAGCACTTTTAGATCTTACTTTGGGACCAAATGAGGGTTTCAATCTAAATAATATTTACAAGAAAATCACTATCCCTAGTCATTGTTAGGGCTATCTCTATTAGAATTATGATGCTTATCGGATGAAACACGCAGAGAGTTACAAATTGATTCAAAATGTGCCCATAGGCGAGGCAAAAATTGCTTGTCTAGAACTGAACTAATCTTATCTATTTTACTATAGGTTTGTTTTCCAATATGAGTGCTTACATTACAAAATTTGGTTGTGGATATTCTAAACAAGATGTCGAGAATACAAATATATTCAAAATACATTAATTACCCAGTTGCTTTTGAGATAGAGGGTCCATCTCTTCTTTGTTTGTCTCTCGCGTTGGTATGTTCAGGTCTAGAAGAGGACTGCCCATTGGGGGGGAGGAGCCACTCGCTAAAGGAACCACCTCAATTTCCATGGGAGTCGATGTAAACTTCTCCTGCAAAATTTCCACTTGTGACTGAATTGTGTCAACTTCAACATGTTTCTACCTCATGGATGTCCTATGTTGATTGAGGATTTCCAAGATGAAGGCTACTTGTGTGGGTAATCCTTGAAATCCAAGTTGTGGTTGTTGAAGGGAAGGCCATAGATAGTCGTTGTCAACAACCTGCTCTTGGGGCTTGACTTTGCCATGAGGCATTTGAACCAGAAAATTCTTGTTTCAATGTCGAGGTCTACATGACGAGTCTTTAACTAAAAGTAGTTTCCATGGAAAAGAAGCCTAGAGCCACCTGCAAGAGTGATATAGTTGGATATTGGTGGCCACCCACCTATTCCACTTGGACCCCCATCATTGCTTCTTTCAGTTTTTTTAGTTTCCGCACAGTTTACTATTTTAGCAGCTTTTCAGGTCTGAAACTTCCATGTTTCTCACATCAAAAGTGTATTCCTCATATAGATCTTTCTAACGAGGTATTGAGCGTCTCAAACAGAGATCGTATGCCAAAGTTATGTCCCCGGGAAGTTGATGTACCAATTTACCCAAACGGGGCCCATAGTCTTGGCGTTTCATCTACTATGGTTAGGTCTTTGGATGTTTAGGGTTTTCCATTGTTTCTCAATAGTAAATAGGCCTTCGAGCCTCATTGCAACACAGTTCATAGGCCAATAGCCACCACATCTCTTCTCAGAGATAAGCTACCAGTGCCCTAGCTAGTTTATTTCCATTATGTCTGTAAGCATATTATAGTCATTTGTTATTAATGAAATGAAGTTTTATTTCTATTGCATCTCTACATTTATGTGCATTTTTGTATTTCATTGTGTTCATGCATGAATCCGAACCAGTGGTATCAGAGCGGTCTGCTCGTTCTCTATCCTTCTTTGCATGTCCCCAACGAGGTCGAGGTATAAGGAGTTAGGGCTCGATCTGGTTGAACCTTTGCATGATCAGCTTCGCAAACCCTAACGGTCGCCCATGGGGGAAGAAAATAAAGATGAGGGAGCAGGAGATCCTATCAAAATATTTCTCAAGGAGGCCCTCGAGAAACAAAGGAACGCGGTGATGGACAACTTTGCCCAGATCCTTCAACGGTTGCCCACTAGCAGCGCATCTACATCCAACAACCACTCTGGAGGCGCCACTCTTTTTTAAGGTACAAGTAAACTTTGACATTCCCATATTTGAGGGCCAAATAGATGCAGATGTCATTGATAGATGGTTGAATCTATTAGAAGGATATTTCTCGGTTCATGACTTTTCCGATTGAGAAAGAATTATTTGTTCACTCCTCAAAGTCGCCCCCCATGTCAAGGACTGGTGGGAAACCTACTAAGAGAATTAGGGCAAGGGGGAACCCTCTCTGTTCTTGGTCACACCCACTTGGAATTCTTTCTAAGACACAATCAAGGAACAATATTATCTTGTGGGAAGATATGAGGACAAATACATACAATGGACAACACTGCGGCAACAAAGGGACCAAGATGTGCATGAGTTGACGAATTTGTTTCATACCCTACGCACAAATTTGGGTATAAAATATTCATAGAAACATTTGGTGTTAAAGTACCATAGTTGTCTGAACAGATACATTCAGGAGGAATTAGAGTTCCTCGACATCTCCTTGCTTGGTGCCCCATACCGGTATGCTTCCAAGATTGAGCAGAAGTTCAAACAAAAGAAGAAGGACTTCGGGTTTGCGAATCAGAAGTAAGGGAAAGGTACCCCCAAAACATAGAACAAAGGATCAATCCAAGGCGGGGTGGCCCAGGACAACCTGCCAAAGCCGCAAGCAAAGAACAACACCACGAAGCCAAAAAAGGACATGGGGAAGTGGTGTGAGTTCCATAAGAGATCCCCTCACAACACAAGTGAGTGTCGGGCCAAGCAATCACTAGTAGCCAAGTTGAAGGCTTCTGAATCAAATGCATGCTTCAACTCTGAAACAAAACCCGACAAGGGGAATGACAGGGGGAAGCAGATTATCGATACGGAGCCCAACGTCGTCGTTTCCACCCAGAAGGAGGAACCGAAAGATCTAGAGGAGGCATAGCACCTCTTCCATTCCAAGATGTGGTTAAAGGGTTCCCTGTTGCAGTTCATCATCATCAGCGGGAGCCAAAAGAACTTCATCTCAATAGAGGTCGTGAAGCGGTTGGGCTTGCCAACCACAACATACCCACAACCATACACCATTGGGTGGTTGCATCAAGGATGGGACCTCCGCATCATCCAACAATGTTGCCTCCCCTACAACATCAAGCCCTTCACAGATGTGGTATTATGTAACATTGTTCCTCTTGATGTTTCTTATGTATTATTAGGCCAACTGTACTTGTGGAAGCGACATGTTGTGTATGAGTCCAGGCCTCGTGTTGTTATTATTACTTTGGGAAATAAGCTATACAGGATATCGGAGATAGCACCGCCTATCACCATCTCTTTGGTTACTGCAAAACAATGTAGTAAGCTCATTTCCAAAACCAGGAAATTTGTTTTCCTGATGATCCGCCCTCGGGGCAAGAAGAAGACTGTGGCCACGACCTCTAGACAGTGTCCCTCTGCATGACAACAAAAGATGGATAAGGCAGTGGAGGAGTACGAGGACATCTTCACCTCCCTCGCAGGGGTGCCTCTACACTTCCAGGTCAAGCACCCCATCGATCTGACCCCAAGTGCATCGTTGCCCAATGGACCAATCTATCATGCTCTGTTATGGAGAATGATGAAATCAAGAGGCAGATTCAGAAGCTGTTGTAGAAAGGTCACATCCGGCCGAGTTCGTCACCCTGTGGGAACCCGATCGTGTTGGTGCAGAAGAAGGATGGGACTTGGAGACTTTGCATTGACTATCGGGTGCTAAACAAAATCACTATCAGGAATAGGTACTCGATCCCAATGATTGATGACCTTCTGGACCAACTCAAGGCGGTGAAATATTTTAGCAAGATTCACTTGAAGTCTGGGTATCACCAGGTACCAATCGAACCCTCTGATGTGTGGAAGATTGCCTTCAAATCCAATGAGGGCATTTTGAATGGTTGGTCATGCCTTTCGGGTTGACGAATGCCCCTGCAACCTTTATGAGGCCAATGGACAACATCTTGCGGCCATTCACCAACTCATTTGTAGTGGTGTACTTGGATGACATTATGATCTTCAACCAGACTTGGGAAGAGCACCTCCACCACATTTGACAGGTCCTCCAAACACTCTGGCAACACAAGTTGTGTGCCAATCTGGAGAAGTGCACTTTTGGCATGACCGAGGTTCAATATCTGGGATACATTATTGATGAGCGGGGGGTGCATGTGGATCAAGCCAAGATCCAAGTCTTTCGGGATTGGCCAGCCCTAACCACCCTAATAGAGCTCTGTAGCTTTTTTGGTGTTGCCAATTTCTACCACAGGTTCGTGTTGGGATTCTCTCATATCACTTGGTCCTCGAGTCAAGTCACATGGGGAGGAGCGAAAGCAAAATTCTTTTGGTCTGAATCTCAACGGAAGGCGTTCAGAGAGTTGAAGCATCGCCTCGGCTCTGCACCACTACTCATATTACCAGACTTGCAACAACCATTTGAGATCGAGACAAATGCCTTTGACTATGTTATTGGGGCAGTCCTTACTCAACATGGGCATCGAGTGGCATATCACAGTGAGACACTTTCTGACATCGTCTGGAAGTATCCCACTTATGAAAGAGAGATGTATTCCATTGTGCAAGCTTGTTGACAATGGAAGCATTACATTTTGGGAAGCATTACATCAAACGTGTAGTCCTCGGATAGATATTTCTAACAAGGTATTGAACGCATCAAACGAAGATCGTATGCCAAAGTTATGTCCCCGGGAAGTTGATGTACCAATTTACCCGAACGGGGCCCATAGTCTTCATGTTTCATCTCCTAGGGTTAGGTATTTGGATGTTTAGGGTTTTCCATTGTTTCTCAATAGTAAATAGGCCTTCGAGCCTCATTGTAACACAATTTAGAGGCCATTAGCCGCCATATCTCTTCTCAGAGATAAGCTACTAGCGCCCTAGCTAGTATATTTCCATTATGTCTGTAAGCATATTTCAGTCATTTGTTATAAATGAAATGAAGTTTTATTTCCGTTGCATCTCTTCATTTATGTGTATTTCTATATTTCATCGTGTTCCTACATAAATCCAAATCATAGAGTGTCTTGCTTGTCTCGCTTGCACTTCCTCATGGCTATTAAAGAGGACAGAAAGGAGGTAACTACATGTAGAGAAGCCAATAGAATGGGCGCACCAGGGGCCTAGAAGAGTTGGGCTAACTAGGACGTCAGAACAAAACCTGACTACAATCACCTGAGAGATGCCTAACCCAATTCTCCCACTTGTGAGCCATGTTCACCGGCCCGAAGTCATTCTGAGAAAATACAAACTTACAAACCTTTCCTCTAGGGTCTTTTGCAATGAACAGAGCCCTCTTACACATACTTGTGTTTCCCTATTCCTGATTCTATGGTCAGGACACTGAGCAAAGAAAATCCAAACAATTACCCTACCCAACTTCTTCTTAAACAAATGAATACTAGTGAACCAATCCTCCAAGATATCATCGTAAGGACTACACATAAAAAGGAAATGTTTCATGCATAATCTAAATCCCATGAACCTTCATGATGGAATTCAGGTGACATAGTTGTCTGGGCAAACCACCAAACCCTGCTTCCATCAGTTATGATGCTTCCCACATGAATTGATTCATCTTCGGTGTAACTAATTCACCGAACACATAGTATGTTATCCCACCTTGGCCATATGTATGAAGTACTTGAGGGATATGAGGCTTAACTATGCTTGTAATCTCATGTGTGAACGAGATCTATGTTGTCAACTTGACATTATTATTCATGCCCAAGTGAGCCACCCGACTGCATTGCGAGGTACCCAATGTGATGTGCATTTACTATGGAATTGGGAGGTGGGATGATCTCCCATTGATCTTAATATTCCCTTTTGGTGTCATTGTGGCTAGGTTGGCTTGTGCATCATCCAATCAATTATTTTCCCTCAAGACATGGCAAAAAGTGACTTGGGGGACATCCTTCAGAGTGTGTCTAATTTTTTTGACAATGTTGCTCAATTGAACATCCCTCGACATGGTTCCTTTGACTAGAGTTCTTATTGTGTTCAAGGAGTCTCCTATAATGACAAGGTGTTGGATATGTATCTCCTTGGCTAGTTGAACACCTTGGATAAGGGTGTATTTTTTAGCTTTATTGTTGGTGGCAATACCTAAATGTAATATCCCCAACTAGGCTAGGTGGGAATATTATGTTTTTTGCCCAAATTGTTATTTTTTCTTATGTGAATGTGTCAAACACTTGTATTAATGGTGTTGTTAACTTCTTACAAACAATTTGCTTGAATAGGAATATTGTCAAACATATTGCATGCATCCATTACACAAAAAATAGTGCAAATAACCATGGCATCTTATTATGGAGGAAACTCCCAAAATCTCAAGAATACATGGACATCTAATGGTTGTAATAACAATTGTCGAATACTCCTAAGCACACAAATCTAATGGCTACTAGGCAGCTACAAAATCTACTATATAAACAATACAAGAAACCCAAAATGATGCCAATCTATGATGTCCATTGATCCAAGACTCTCCAAGCCCCACACTTCTCTGCTTCGCAAGTGACCCTCCGATCTTTCCTGAAACCCTTGCAATCTCGATCTGACGAACTGTTGCAACCTCTAATTTGAAAAGGTCCTCGCAAGATGACTGTTGGACATCTAGTGGGGCCTCGTGGGACAACTCGTGCTAAACTCATGGGGTGTCTCCTTTCACAGTTGCGCGAAACCCTCATGGAACCTACAGATATGATGATTGACTCGCAAATCCCTTGCGCAAGACAATCTGCCTCCAAACTCTCTCCAGGATGAAACCAAGCACCATAATGAACTCAAATGAGGACTCTGAATGAATCTTCCTCTATGTCTAGCTAGGGTGGATATTGCACCACCGAAACTAAATTGAAATGGAAGGGTTTTTCCAAACCCTAACGAAAACTTGGCTAAAAGAGCACATCAACAAGAGATCAAATCTTAATCCAAAGAGAAGGGTTACCCCTCTATTTATCCTTCCTTCGGGCCTTCTAGATCTTTCCCTCTTTTGACCAAATCAAACCCTTACTTTATTTTCCCTCTAATTTCATTTAAATTTAATTATTTATTTTATTTAATGTCACTTTAGGGTTTGACACCAAATAAATCTCCTTGACTCCCTTTTTCCTTGTTGACTATAGCCTACAAGAGTTGTATAGGCTATTGAGTCATCCTTCATTATGATCAATTGGAAGGGGATATTACAGTCCTCCCTTCCCAAGATTGCTTGTCCTCAAGCAACTCTAGATCAAGGTGTTGTAAGATCTTCTCTCCTTCCCGAGTAGTATCTTCTGCGGACAATCCTCTTCATATAACTAAGTACTCTAGAATGACCCTACTCCTCAACCTCTGTTCCTTGGCATCAACAATTCTCTCTGGTGCTAGAACCAACTGCCCTTCCTCGTCTAGTGGAGGAAGATTTGTTGAGGTGGTGAATTGTTTCCCCAATGCCTTCTTGAGGTGGGATACATGGAAGGTGTTGTGGATCTTGCTACCCTCTGGTAGCTCCAACTCATATGCTACCTCCCCAACTCTCTTGATCACTCTGTAGGGTCCATAAAAACAAGGCTTTAGCTTCTCGGTACCACTCTTCTTCAACGACGATTGTCTGTAAGGCTGCAACCTGAGAAAGACTAGGTCCCCAACCACAGAGTTGCGTTCTACCTTACATCTATCTGCATACACCTTCTATTGATTATGGGCAGCATGCAAATTCTCCCTGAGGACCCTCAATATGTCTCGCTTTTCCTGCAACCAATATTTGGGCTTGGGAGCTCTGCTCTCCCCAAATTCCAAGTCCACAAAAGACAGAGCATCATAGCGATACAATTCCCTAAACAGGCTCATCCCGATGGACATGTGATGAGTGGTTTTGTAACAATGATCCTCGAGATGCAACAACTTTATCCATGCTCATTGTTGCCCAAACACATAGTTCCTCAGGTACCCCTCAATCCATTTGTTTACTGTCTCAGTCTTCCGATTTGTTTGAGGGTGGTAGCTAGTACTAGGTGTCAAATCTATCTGAATAACCTGAAAAACTCCTCGAAGGTGCCCAACGTGGTCTTCTCGAAGGTGTCAGGTGGCGCCATTTGATTAGCCCACATGGCAACCTCTTATTGACCACCATTTCCAATTGAACGTACAACCCTATTGACTGTGTTGCCTGGTCATCGTACAGTCTCCATGTCACTATTGATTGTACCTTCCACTTGTTCCTCATGTCATTGTAGGGTAGCCCACGTGTTTAGTGGTGCAATGTGGACCGTACGATATGCCACGTCATCCATACGGATGACATGTGGCACTTTTCAACTGGTCCAACTGGATGCCCATTCATCCAAATCTGGGTGATACATGGAAACCTCTGGTGTTTCCATATCAACATGTTGACGTCACCTGTGCCATGTTAGTTGTATGGATAGCCATGTGGCGCGCCCATTTTTCCTTTTGCCGTGTTTTCTTCAAAACTTTGAAAAGCCATAACTGCCTCATACAACGTCCGTTTGAGGCGATTAACACATCGTTGGAAAGCTCTTGTCGAGATCTATGCAATGGAGTAATTTTCATAAGAATCTGAAAAGATCAATTTATGAGCGTCTCAAATCCTCCTGGATCACACCTTCCCACTAAAGAACTTTTGGTCCTCCAAAAGTATGGATCTTTCTACATCTTAGTGATGATAATACTTTCTCACTCTTCCACCTTATTCAAATGCTCTTCATGGATTATTCAATAACTTAGTGATGGTAAGACTTTCTCACTCTTCCACCTTGTTGAAGTGCACTTTATATTTCCATCTTGGACTTTATATTTTTGGATTTTTATCTTGGATACATATTTGATCTCCTTCTTGAACTTCCAAAAGCTCAAGAAAACCAATCTAGATCAGTGTACTTCTATCTACTTCTCTAGAACATGGCCTGAATCTGGATCTTAGTAATATCTTTGACTCATGGCTTTATCTCCTCGCAACAACTCAGACTTAGGCTCAGGCTCACGACTACTGGCAATGGTTCCTGGCTATGGCTCTAGCTCTGTCTCATGGCTACTGGCTCTGGTTCCTAGCTATAGCTCTAGCTCTAGTTTATGGCTCACTGATTCCTTCATTACAAAAGTATGCTCACTGACTCTCTACTCCGCAATATCCAAATATGAACCCTGACTCAACATTCACTCCCATCTTTTTTTCCTCCTGGAGAAAATCCATCTCGACAATCATGAAGCCAAGTTGCATGTTGGTCTATGCGTCGCCCATTTTGGCTTATTGTTTATGTACCGCTTGATGTATTTGTAGGAGTCTTTGAATGAACTTCCTATTCATTTCATTCTCTCCTGCTCTAATATCAAAAACCCAAACATGTTTTCCACAAACATCTATACCGTTTGACCAAGGCATACTTCTTGCATGAACATGGCATAACATCTTGGAGATGCTTATAGCATAAAGCATACATTTTACATGAACATTAACGTTCCATTTTAGTTTGCTTTCCCAAAATGATAACCATAACTATTACACTGCAGGTTTCTTCCCTATAATGGAATATAAGTCTTTCACTTGTCTGCCTCTAATCTTGACACTGACTATGAATCCCAAAATCATTGGATCATATTATAGGCCATCCAAGCAACCTATATAATCTCCAAAAGTCTGGTTCATTCAGAAAGGAAGCGAGGATACAGTTGCCTCACTTGTCCAGTATCATCCACCCATTCTGCTTGGATAACGAGCACTTGACTCATCACAATAATAATGAAGACTAAAACAACATTGTTGACCAAGTTAACCATTCCCTTAAATTCACAAACACCACCATTCATTGTTGTAGCTACTAATCATACTCCATTGATTAGTAATAAATTGAACAACAAAATTGAATATACATATGTGAAAGAGAATGAACCATCAACATAGCTGCCCTTCTTAACAAGAACAACATCAACCAAAGGACCTGTTTTACTTTCAACCGTAGGATGTAAATCTCGATCCTAGATACTAGTATTAACTAGCATTTTCACATGCGCTATAATGACAACAATCAAATTCATCTTCACCTGATGAGCTCTCACAATGAACTCAATCCCATCCTTGAAAAGATGATACTTGTTTTGTTCCTTGTAGAAAATGACCTTCCTATCATACAAGTATGGACTTCCCAAAATCATCCCTCGAATGTCAAATGGAACCACGTCTAACTCTACCTCATCAATGAAACTGGATGTGATCTCAAACTGTAACTTGCATTGCTTAGTTACTTGTAACTGAGAATTATCACAAATCCAACCCAAAGGATGCGGTATCGGATGAGGCCTAGTTTCCAATCCCAAATTCTTAACAACTTGCTCTGAAATAAAATTTACTTGTGATCCACTATCAACAAGTATATCAATCTTATTGTGCTTTGAGATAACTCGTAAATGAAGCAATTCTTTTATTTAGCTTCCATCAAGGATTACATTAGCCTTTGAAGAAGAAGTATGTGAACTAGAACTAGCAACAAAAAACATACCTTTAATGCCCATAGTTGTAACTTCAAAATCTGATCCAAGATCCCGAACTATGGTCGTGGCCTTTTGTTTACCCTTGTACTTGAACTTCTTTGGTAGCCTCTCTCGATGCAACTTCCAACATGTTGCCTCCTCGTATCCTTTCTTCTTGCAATGAGAACATTTAGGCTTTGCTTCTTTTTTTCCCTTACACTGCTTCTCGAAGTTATGTGGCTTTCCTTTGCCTTTACCACCAGTTCCTTTGGCTTCTTTCGATCTTCATGCATTTCTTCCACCAAGACCTTGATTGCCATGAATGCGAAAAACAAAATGCCTCTTAAGTATCAAAAGGATTTGGATTAGAAGAATCCCCGTATTTTGTTGAAACCATTTTTTGGTTTTGAAATGCACGCCTCGAACCATTCTCAAGAATGTACTCTTCAAAGATCCTTCACCAAGATTGAGTTTGGACCTCGTAAGCATTTACTTGCAAATACATGTCAAACCAGCTCTAATACCACTTGATCCGAAAATCCTTAGATGTCAATTAGTTCTTAAGCAGACACTAAACATCCGACCAAATTCAATAATTTAAGATCATCATGACGATTTGCAAAATACAATGTGAAAACGCTTATTTATCCAAAACTTCATTAATTAATAAATAACTTGCGGAAATAATGAGTGCCAAAATAGAGAGAAATAGAGACAACAAATAACAAGGCTCATTACACAATTTGATAACAAAGTTCACTCATCTTGGGCTACGTCTCCGGGTCCACTTCCAAAAAGTGAGACCGTTGTATTAATGCTCAAATGCTTGATACAATGATGACTTACAATGCAAAATTTGAAGACACCCTTCAATTTCGCTGCTCAAACCCATAAACATAGGTTATCTCTGAAATCCTCTCGAAATTATGAGAAAAATGAGTTTAAACTTGACTATGTTCTAAACAAATGCTTAAAGACCCCTGTTTTCACGCATAACAACACTGTGGGTCTCATACATGACAAACTGGACTAAGATCTCCATTCACAACACTTTAGCACATAACTATCATCACCATCAGATTTGTCTCGAAATTATGAGAAAAATGAGTATAAACACTCTATACTTTTCTCAAAGAACTCAATAACACGCAAAACGAGACAAATCCAAAATAGGAACACCTCTTGCATGCAAAACAAGGCAATTCTACACTTGGCATGAAATTCTATGCAACTCCTGTACAAAATGGCACACATTTCCATCATGTACAAAGATCGAGCGTTGGGTTTATATAGGGTTAGGTCAGCTAAACCATGGCCTGACCTTAGCGGTGACATGGCATCAAATATTAAATATTATTCGTTGGTTTCTTATAACAAATACCATATGTGGCATGGTGGTTAGCGCAATAATGTTAAGACGTTGACATATATGTGGAATATTCCTCTAGATTCCCATGGAGGTCAGGGGTTCAAAACCCACCGAGCCCCAACAGTTTTGATCCGTAGCTCAACTTGGTCTTCTCGAAGGTGCCACGTGGCACCATTTGATTGGCCCACGTGTGTTACGCATTATTTTGGTCATCTTGGTGATCTATTGACAATATGTGTTCATGTTCCCAAAAAAAAGCCTATCTTCATGAGAAAGGTGATTGGCTTTCTCTTCCAAAAAACGTTATTAAGGAGGGTTGTCGCAGGCTGCATCATAAGCAGGGTGCGATGATGCCTGGTCATCACAGGCTACCATAGAACTGGTTTGCGATGTCTCTGCAGGCTGCTCTACAGCTGGGGTGCGACGATGCTAAAAGGCTAAGAAAAGGTCGACCTTCACGAAAGTTCTAGAAGGGGATCTTCTACAAGGTGAGGTGACATCCATATGGTTGGGATCCTACTCGCTTCTCTGATTTGGTGGGATCATCCAAATCTCTTTAACCATCTCTCTTTCCCATATATAAAGAGGGATTTCTCATGGAAAAGGCTAAGGTTAATGAAGGTTGAATCTGGCTAAGATTGTATGGAGAATTCTACATTGGATCATTCTTGAGAGCTTCATTTCAGTTCATCAAATCATCGTGGATCTCCTTCATTCAAGTTTGGAGCAAGTTTGTGTGTTGGAGCAAAGGGTCATCGGAAGGGGACCTTGCAACATCAAAACTTTGGTTGTAATCTCCACTTTCATTATTTATAATAACAATGATATGTTTATTTCCCATAAAACTCATCTCGTTTTATTGTATGATTCCTTGATCACATACATAGGTTCTCTTTGAGTATGCTATATTGCTTTCACTTTGGTTGGCTTGTGTTCTCTTGTAGATCTAATATCATAGGAGCATTGGAGTGGAGCTAGGACGACGACAAGAGGAAGCGATATTCAAATGGTATGTTGCCTATCTTTTGTTTGATAGTAAACTCAATGATTAGAGCTTAGGGAAAGTGTCATGTCTTGTTCTGTTTTGTTCTAGATCTAGGTGGATATAGGGAGATCTGTTTATGTCCGCATTTACCGATAAGTCCCATAACAAAATTGATGACCATACTGGGGATACGACCTTCTGTTGATTTTTTGCTTCCCATTTACCTTTAGCCTACCTTCTTCTGATAATTTTCATTCTCTGAGTCCCTGGGTGATCCATTCAGACTCCGTGGGTTTAGATATTCTTTTGGATTTTTTGTCTTTCTCCCAATTTTTCAAAATTTACAGAGCTCGTCGCATTGTACCTTACTGACAGCCTACGACGACCCTTGCTCGTCACCCTCTGCTTAGCCATTCCATTGCAAAGACATCGCACTCTGCTCTGCCAGTGGCCTGCAACGACCCTTACTCGTCGCACTGTGTCTTATACCCGGCCTACGTCGACTCCTATAGGTTTTGTTGGAGTGAGTCAATTTTCTTTTCACCACCCAAATTTGTCTTTAAAACCTGGGGTGGACTTCCTATGCCCATGATTTATTGATTCTTGAGTTTGGAGCTTGCTTGTGGTTGGTTTTCAGTGATTGAAAGTCTTTCTTTGCTTTTTGCAAGTTTTTGCTCATACTCATTGTCACGAGGATATAATCTCGGATCTTCATCTGAATGCTTGTTTTACAAAGGGTCTTTGGTTTGTCTTGAGTTTTGGATTCATTTTGTTTGTCAGATTGTTTATTGATTAAAAAACACTTCTTGCTTGCCTATGTCAAGAGTTTTTCTTGTATTTTTCGTTTTGTTTACATTGTGAATTTGATTTGGGAATGGTATCGAGGTGTCTTGATTTTCTTAGGTCGTGTTTTCCTTTCGTTGTCATATCTTTGATTTTATCTTAGAAAGAAAGAATTGAATTCATTTATTCTTTTTAGCAATCTCTTATAAGAAAATATTTTACATTCGAAATATAAGAAGAAATTGGAAAATTTGTAGTTCGTGATTATTTGGAATTGTGTTCATTCAGAAGTAAGGAATTGCAATTAGTAGCTTGTCGTACTTCAAAGAAAAATACCTTCTCCCTACTGTAACTAGAGTTCACTGAATTGAAAATTGCACATTCATCTCTTTTTGCATTTTATTGGGTCAAGGTCATAACATCAACAGTTTCATTTCCATCTCCTTTTTGGGTAAGCAACAACCTCTAAAATACATCGTAAATCCAAAATTTAATTAGTAACTTTTATTTTCTAGGGATATTTTACACCAACATTAGCTAGGATAGCGCTTTGGAATAGGTTGTGAGGTACACTCTCCAAAGCATCAAAACACACAATAGTATCTTGTGATAGGGAGAGTTCAAATCCAATTGCTACATTTTGTCCTAGGAAGCCCTTCTCGCAGAAGGGTCAAACCTGAGGTCGCATTAAGACTAGTAGAGTTACTCACCCTCCTTTATTGGTCTTGGTGTAGAGATTGCGCGTATTATGGGAGTCGCTTGAAGGTATACCCACAATGACGAGTGGAAGCCTTTCAAGTTGATTTTGGCCTAGATACCCTACCTTTGTGCGTGGATCAGACTGTCGACTATTTCCCCAAGCATCACTGTTGTAGTTGGTAACCTTAGTAGCCTATCTCTTTAGGGTCTTTACACAAGGTGACTATGGAGGGGAAAGTATTCACGGTACCTAGAATCGACGTTGTCCAAACTCACTCGGGCTCCTTGGAGGGTATATCCACGATTATGTGTGGGAGCTTGCACTAGGGTGTAAGTCTAAGTCCGTTAAGCAGGTCGTCAACCTAACTTTTCCACCCGCTTATCCGAGCCCCTTTTTGTCTTGATTTCGTGATGTTGGATTTCATCACCAACTAGTGACTTCGAAATAAGAAGGATTGTTTGCTTGGTTTGATTCTTAGATTTTATTAGTGAGTGATGTTTGTTTTCTATAGTTGGCCATAGATTTTTTCCGTTCTTTACTCGGATCAACCAACATCGGCCTTCGCCGTTCATGTAGGATGTAAGGGCTACCCCCAGAAGATTCAGAAGGCTACCAACATTTGCTTCCTAATTCACCAGAAGGCTCTCCAGAGGGAGTAGTCGATCATGAAGTTGCTTTGGAAGTTGGAACCACACACTCCTTGGAAGGATTTTGAATTGTTTCGGACTCCTTAGAGGCTTTTCGCCTCCCTATCAATCCAGCATTGAGTGTTGTACAAAATCCACGTATGCTCCAGATGAACTCATCAGGAGAAATTGTCGTTGACGAAAATTTTGAAATACCTACTGGACCTAATGCAGGATCTGGAGTAGAGGATCCACATTTTCACAGTGAATCTTTTAGGACCCCGACTCACACTGTCAGAACTTCTAATCCTAGTTTTGTCCCTTTGACAGTATGTGATCTGTATGGTAACCTAGGAGCAAGTTCCAGTTGACCTGTAGTATCACAAGTGCATGAAACCTCTGTCACCTACACGGTACCTTTGGACCATTTAATTGGTACCACCGGTAGTGTCACCGTCGTTTCAGACCAAATTTTGATTAGTTCTCACTTGATCCCTACTCTTTAGATGGCCCACTCTACTATGGTCCTGCAAGCTACCACAATTCCCACTAGAAATGTGGTTATCTCCCAAGCTCCAATTGGGACACCACTTCCGTCTAGACCAAATCCATCACTCCCCCCTGAGTATACGGCTCTGAATCCTTCCATTACTATCCCTACCTAGGGTCCATCTAGACTTTTTGTTCCTCCTGGGTATAATGTTGTTGCTGGGTTTGTTCCTACACTTGCCCAGGTTCTCTCTGGAGGGCTTTATGTTCCTCCTCCACCTTTGCTTGGAGGATCTGGCCCTAGTGGCTCCAATCCAGTTGGAGGCACCTATCATTCATTCGCTTCTGGCTACCAGATTCCTATTGGAGGTCAACCTCAAGATGGGGGGCAACCTCAATTTGGGGTTCAAACTCAAATTGGGGAACAACCTCAACTTGGGGGGCAACCTCAGGTTGGAGTCCATAACCCATTGTATGGACAGAACGCACCTAGATCACAGTCCCACCTTTGGAACCTTCTTTCCCAAGGAAATCCACAATCGTTTGGGGGGCAACATCCTTAAGTTAACTCTTTTGTACCCCCTAACTTCAGTCAACCGTATCCAAATTCCCTGAACCTCGCTTGGGGTCGGGGCATTCAATATAATGCCCCTTACCAAGGGAACCCCTCTATCCAACCCAACCTTACAACCTATATGTCTCAAAACCCTTCATAGCCAAGTCTGGCAGGACTGGCTAATTATTTACAGACTGCTTACGGTCCTACTGGTATACCTACAGGACTTCCTCCGCAGAACTACCAGTTTCCACAAGTGAACCGACAGTTTCATTTCCTGGCCACTTTGGACTTACCTGATCTGTCTAGGATTCTGAAAGATACTATCTTACACTCTCCTCATTGGCCCGTCATACCGGCCAAAGTTACCGTCCGACATTCCTAAATTTAACGGTTGAGCAGGAGAAGATCCTAATAATCATGTTATGACTTTTCATATGTGGTGTTCATCCAACTCCTTAATGGATGACTCTGTCAGACTGCGAATTTTCCAATGAACTCTCACGGGTGCGACAACAAAATGGTATAGCGAGTTACCTCGAGGTTTCTTCAATGATTTTAACACCCTAGCCATGGCCTTTCTGACACATTACCAATTGCCAATTCGATACAAGACAGGAACTGGAATTTTGATTTCTTTCAAGCAATCTTCATCCACTCATATTTTTTATCACATCCACGAGTGTAGAAGAAGAAGACATTTAATCAAAGTTCCTCTTCCTGATCAACTGTTAGCTGAGTGGTTTACCAAATCAATCATTGGACCTATCGCTCGTGATGTCACCATGGGTGGTGTTTTCATTGAAGAGAAGGCGATTAGTCGTGCTCAGTATCTTGATCTTGTTTATTCGCAAACAGGAACACTTTACGATTTGATCCCTGACGCTCCTCGGCCTTCCACCAACCCTACCCCAAAATCTCCAGCAATCTCTCATGTTATTGATGGTGTGATTGGCACCTTCCATGCTGAGACCCAGTCGACGCACGCCAGTCACACCAATCCCAAATCCAATCATTCTAATGCACAAGATACTCCTACTCCTACTCCTTCCACCGGTAAGACTTTTGAAGTTAATTTTGTTCAATCCACGCCTGTCGAAAAGAATCAAAAAAAAAAAAGAGGAAAGGGTAAGAACAAGGAGGACAAGAATAACAATCAACAATCTGATAAAGCCAAAACACAAACCGTTGATGAGAAAGACAAATGTAAGCCTCGTTACCCCTGCCTTATCTGTGGTGATGATCATTGCACGGAAGATTGTCCAAGACGTGCTGAAGTTACTAAGTTCCTTCAAGGGCCCGAGAAGCCTTCTACACCTATCGTCTTGTCACAACCTTTCCCTTCTCAACAACAAGCCCAACTGGTCATTCATGACCAAACTACCCCTTCTACTTCATCCTATGTCCTTATGTGTACTGGTGACTCTAAAAATAACGAAATTGCAATCGCAACTCAAGCCAAAGATTACTCTTCGTCCAAAGAGAAAGTTGATGACATACCACCTTCATTGGTTCAACCTTCTCCCCCAAATTCACTCCCTAATGGTCCTCTTCATCTCGAACGACCGGGTCTCGATACAGTCCTTCGCCCTCCTCCCAAGGGTGTTGTTAGAAAGTCTGTGTTTAACCCTCACGCTCGTGCTGCAAAAAACTACAACATTGTAGAATATCTTGTGCAAGCACCCTCCGCGATGTCAGCTCTTGAAGTCCTTCAAAGTTTCCTAGCTCAACGAAAGGCACTGTTAAAGGCCATCGGTGGAATTGATCCCACAGATACTAATCTTATAATGACTTGGAAGATCACATTCCAAGGATTCCTCCTCAGTTAGCATTCCAGATACAAGTTGTTGTTGAAAATAAGAATATCTGTAGAACTGTTATTGACGAAGGAGCCTCGACTTGCGTCATGTCCGTTACTTGTTGGAAAGCCATTGGCTCTCCTACCCTCACCAAATCACACAATACACTTAAGGCCTTCAATGGTACAAGCTTTAAACCCTACGATGTTCTTCTATCGTTGTCTATTATGTTGGAAGGTAAATCGATCAATGTTGAGTTTGAGGTCTTCGACGCACCTCTTGATTATAACCTTTTAATTAGCTGTAGTTGGATTGATTCCATGCGTGTAGTTGTGTCTACTCTTTTCGATGTGGTACGTTTCTCCCACCAAGGAAAAGTCGTTACTATTGACCAACTGGCCTTCTTTAATTATGATTCTCGTACTAACAACGTTCCCTTCATTTTGAAGACACCTCCTGGTTACGAGAATGTCGACGTGGGTCTTTTGAAAGATTCTACTTTGATGGGTACATTTCCAATCCCACCACCCGATATCCCCCCTCCTTTTGTTGCCTCTATTAACATGATATCTACCATCATTCGTGAAGCCCCTGAGTCATACAACCCATGGGTGGTACCTAACCCTGGTGATTACTTTCGTTACGGCGACAAGATTCCTTTAAGTCCGTTCGAGTCTGCTTATCAAGCTATTCAATCGACAACAATCCCCCCCCCTTCTCTCTGTGATTCATCTCCTGATCTATTTCAAGTGATCTTTCCTACTGACGAGGTGATCATGTCAGTCGTGTCCATGGAAGAGACCCCCTGGGACGATGGACATCATCGATCCATTCTCTTCCTCAAACACTACACCTTAGAGAGTTACCAATGGATTTCGACTCTGTCGACCGTTGTGGTTATTTCCTTAGTTCCTGAGTCATCACACGATGTTTTGTACGAAGGGAACTTCAACAACATTTCACCTATCGTCCCTCTCGACATATCTATTAAACATGGGGTCATGGAGAATCTTCATATTGGAGCCTCTTGTTCTACCGACGAGGTCCACAAATACAAATCCCTTTTCCAGGAATTTCGCCACGTTTTTGCTTGGAGTTACGAAGAGATGCCAGGTATCGATCTTGATATCGTTGTACATGAGATTAAGACATACCCGGACGCTAAAACTGTTTGACAAAGACTTCGCCTAGTGCACCCATGTAAAGTTGTTACTATCAAGCTTGAAGTTGAAAAACTTCTTAAAGCAGGCTTTATCTATCCCGTGGCTTTGACTGATTGAGTATCCAATCTAGTTTTGGTGAATAAGAAACAAGGTACCATCCACGTCTGTGTAGATTATAGGGACATAAATAAGGCTTGTCCTAAGGACAATTACCCAACCCGTCTGTGTAGATTATAGGGACATAAATAAGGCTTGTCCTAAGGACAATTACCCAACCCCCTTCGTTGACCAGATCGTCGACGACTGTGCCGGAAGTGAGATCTTCTCTTTGATGGATGGTTTCTCCGAATATAATCAAATTAACATCTTACCCACAGACCAACACAAGACCACTTTTATTTGCCCTTGGGGGACCTTTGCTTACCGAAAAATACCCTTTGGTCTCAAGAACATTGGTGTGAATTTTCAACGTGTTATGTCTTATGCTTTCCATGATGTTAAGCACATCATGCAAGCTTATCTTGATGATCTACTGACGCATTCCATGCATTGCCAAGACCACCCGACATATTTGAGGGCCATTTACATACATTGTCGTCATTATCGTATCCGCTTAAACCCACACAAGTGTGTCTTTTGTGTGGTGTCCAACCGACTACTTGGTTGTATTGTGTCGATACAAGGGATTCGTGTAGACCCTTTGAAGGTTTAGGCTATCCTTAATCTACCTCCTCCTTCCACTTTAAGCCAACTCCAAAGTTTGCAAAGGAAGGCAAACTTTTTACATCGTTTCATCCCAAATTATGTTGAACTTACGAAAGGATTCACTCGACCACTTAAGAAAGGTTACGAGTTTGTATGGGACGATACCGTGAACAAAGCCTTTGAAGCTTTGAAACTTGCCTTAACCTGTACACCCTTAATGTTTCCCCCTGACTATAGCCGAAATTATTTCCTCTACTTAGCTGCTTCAGACTCTACCATTGCCATGGTCTTAGTCCAAGAGGATTATTCGCATGACGGACATGTGATATACTATTTGAGTCGGAGTCTCATGACCACCGAAACCAAATACCTCCATGTGGAGAAACTAGCCTTGGCAGTTGTTCAAGCTGTCTAACGTTTTCGTCATTATATCCTATTACACAAAACCGTTGTTATTTCCGATTGAAACCCTGTGTAGCATATTCTTATGTGACAATTTCTAGGGGGCAAGTACTCCAAATGGATAGTGATTCTCGAGGATTTTGACCTAGATTTTGAACACACTAAGTCTAAGAAATATTTGGTTTTCGCCGAACTGATATGTGACCTTCCCTCCACTGAGACAGGAAATGTGGCACAAGATTCCTTACCCAATGAATCTCCTTTTCTGATCAGTTCTGATGATATATGGTACAAAGATATCATTATATATCTCCAGACTCAAACTTTCCAGCCCGATCTCTCTAGTACAGATCGTCGTCGCATACATTATCAAGCTCGACAATACATCATTCTCGGTGATACCCTTTATCGTTGTGGTATGGACTCGATTTTTCGACAATGTCTCACTTACGACGAAGCCGAGAAGGCTTTGAATGACTGTCACTCTGGAGCATGTGGCAGTCATATGTCTGGGTATGCCACTGCCCAAAAGATCTTACGAGCGGGCTATTTCTGGCCTTCTTTATTTAAGGATTGCATCACTGCTATTCAAAAATGCCATGCTTGCCAAACTTATAACAACAAGATAAGATCTCATCATGCTCCTTTACATCCTATAGTTTTCGTCGGTCCATTCGCCAAATGGGGCATTGACTTCATGACATGTAACCCTCACTCGGTCAGGGGGCATGGATACATCATTGTAGATGTGGATTATTTCACTAAATGGGCCGAGGCGATGCCTACATTTGATAACACCGGGAAAATTACACCATTGTTCATATTCAATCATATTATTACTCGATTTGGTATTCCTCAAGTTATCATTACTAATCACGGTAGTCATTTTCGAAACTTCATGATGTCCGAACTTACTGAAAAGTTGGGTCTTCGTCATGAAAACTCAACCCCCTATTACCCACAGGCCAATGGCCAAGTTGAAGCAATCAACAAAGTTCTCATTACGATGCTTCGACGGATGATAGGAATTCATAAGACAACCCGACACACGATGTTGTTCTCCGCATTATGG
>JZKD02S1644813.1:54125-71279 GCA_000966675.3 Picea glauca
ATTCTTTACTCTTGGAATTTATTGTGTGCAAATTATCTCTCTATTTTCTTCACTTTTTCCACTGGGTTTTTTCTGAAGAGTTGTGGGATAGATTGGTTCTGCAAATTGTTCCTATCTTGAGTTTCTAAGTATATCGATATTTTCATTCAACATTGATTATTGATAATTCCAAGTGTCTTATTCTTACACTATATTGAGGATTTGATTACAGTTGTAATGGATTCCTACATTGTTCCTCTATTCAATTTATCCATGCCAACAACAAAGTTTGAAACTATTTGCCACTTTATCTAGGATGTTTGAAATTGTAATCAAAGGGAATGTAATGTAATGAAATTTTATTTCATTACACCATAGTCTAATAATAATGTAATGTAATGAAGTTCCATATTCTATTGTAAAGTCATGATGATTATCTATGAGTATCATTTGTCGATGGCTAGACCATTGGGGTCTTGTATTTGCAATGAAATATTCAGTGTATTTCTTTGGTTGTGAAGACCATCTATTGGAAACATTTCAATGTACATATATGGGGTTCTTGTATTACCTCTTTCCATGAATTTGCAAGTTAAATGAATCCTATTTATTATACCTCCGTATACATACCTTTTGGATTGTTCCTATGTGTTGGTTACTCCATACCTTTTGGATTGTTCCTATGTGTTGGTTACTCCGCTATGTGTTGGTTACTTTGTTATCTCTTTTGCATTGAAAATAGTAATTGTATATGAAATTAGCATTTTAATTAGAGCATAGAAAAAAAAAGCATATTTAATTTTCAATTGTAATAAAATAAATTTTACAGATATTTACTCCTCTGTTTGCGATTATTGTACTATTTGCGATCCATGAATGCCAATGCTTCATTCAATTGTCAAAATTATTTTGATTCAAACATTTGAACATTTAATATGAAGTATATTAACATTTGAACATTTGAACATTTGAACATGTATATAAAGTATATTCAACAAGTTTTGTATGATGCAACACTCTCCCATGGCTTCCTCTGACTAAAACCCACCTGCGATGCCTTTTTTCTCTCTTCTCCATGACCTGATCTCTAGATGAAAGTCCTTCTCCACCTATCCAATATATTGAATCACAATCCTTTGTGATACAATAATCTATGTTGAATCCCTCAACACCTTTCAAGTTTCATATGTCTTTCTCCTTCACCCTAGCCTTGCTTTTATAATCATGAGTTGTATCTCCAAAGTGATTGCATGTTGAGATTAATTCTCACTTCACTTGAGATTTTGAAGCATTCTAATTACTTTTAGCACTTTCCTTTACTAATCCAATTAACTAATTAACATAAAAAAATAAATTTAATAATTCCTTTAATTAAAGTAAATTCAAGAATAGAAGGCTTTGGACAATATCCACACATCTAGACACATAGACCTGTGTGGAAATACCTATCTGATGCTACCTCTAACATCAACATATCTATGGAAATATATGTATATCATTTTCTAAAATGAATGCATTTCCTTTATTATCATTATGAACATACCTTTTGAAATGTTTCTATTGTGTTATTTACCTTGTTTCAAATATGAATTCCTCTTCTTCTTCACCATTGTATCTATTCTGATGTTGTAATCGAACCAAATGAANAAAACATAGCAGAGGGGTCGTACCCAATGCCACTGGGTGACATCACTTCATCCAATTATAATGACCCCCATACAAAGTATTCGACCCTCACCCTTGATCACGGGCGCAGATTCATCTGGAACCGGTCTAAAGGAAGATACATAGAATTTTGGAGAGGGGTACAGAAACGGGATCATTCATGATCTGATTAAGACCATAGTATACATTTCGACACTAGGATGGGCTCATCTGATCTGATGGAGCTTAGGGATGGGCTCATCGTTCGACCACAATATACATTTCGACACTGGGTACATGCCTTTCGCATTCTTCTAGGACAACTCAGAGTGGGCTCTCATAGACTTCGGGTAGAGACGGGCCACCGGATCAATCGACCGGACATGATCTGCCAACTATGCCAACTACAAGAGGTCGAGACTAAGGAGCACTTCATATTTTGGTGCCCCATTTACTATGAGATTAGGGGGCGGTTACATTGTTTATTCAGAGGGACTCGAACCCTCACATGCTTCTTCAAGTATCCGAACCAACGATGTTTATCCTTTTACATACAGAAGGCCCTCAGGCTTCGAGTCCATACTCTTCAGCCTCCTACGATACCGGACCCTATTTGGCGGTTCATCTTCTTCCCAGTGCCACCCTTAGGAAGGGGCACTAAGAGACAGACCGACACTAGCGTAGCCTCAGATTCTAGATCAGTGCGAACCCCGGCACCTTTCCTCGTCCCACAAGATTTTAGCGACATGACCAGACCAGATCCCCTCCTAGGAGACGAATGAGATCCCCCAGACCTTGTCGGCGCACTACCTCTACCAGTCAATAGCACAACGGACGATCCAAGCACCCATGTGATGTCCTCTTTCGAAGTGATCACTCCAGGTGGATGATGTAGTAGCCTTACAGACTCTCGTAGGCTATGGACAACAAAGAAAAGGGGGTCAAGGTGGTTATTTGATGTCACTTAGGCATAAAATGTTATATTTCTAAAGTGACATTGGGTAATTAAGGGAAAAGGTGTTTTAAGTGACTTTGAGCTTATAAAATCACTTTAATTTATTAAAAGGGTAAAAGGGTCGGAAAAGGGTCAACGAGGAAATAAAAGAGGAATGAGGGCGCCCTCTCTCATTATGCATTGTATTTTCCTAAAACGAAATTGAGAGAGCTCTTGTGGCTTTGATTCTTGAGATGAAAAACCCTAGAGATAGAGATTGGTTTCGGTGGTGAGACCATCCACCCTAGCTGGTCATATAGAGAAGATCATCCAGATCTTTTCACTGTGTTTCATTGTGACAGATTTTCTCATTTTGTGGCTGAGTTTTCTTGTTTGGTGGCTGAGTTTTGCTTTCATGGGGGTTGAGTTCGATTGAGGAGGCTAAGATCCGATTGTGGAGGGCGAAACAATTTGTGACTGCAATTTCTTGAGTGTGGGGTGCCGAGTTGATCCATTGAGGGTCGATTGTTTACAGCTGGAGGTCGAGTTCTGATGGCAGAGGGTTGAGTTGTCTTCTGGCGGCGAATTCATTTTCTTCGAGGGCTGAAACTTCATCCATTATAGTCGATTTCCTTGGCAGGGCAAACCATTTCAGTGCTGGGCCGAGTTCTGCATTTCTGAGCATGTTTCTTGATTAGAGGGACAAGTTTCCCTTTTGCTGGCCGAGTTATTTCAAGTCTGGGCCTAGTTCTTACCACAGGGACTGAGTTTTCATTGTTTGGGGCCTAGATTCATTACAGCTGAGTCGAGTTGCATTGCTGGGCAAAGTTCAAGCTGTTGCGGAGGCCGATTTACCTTAGCAGAGGCAGAATATCCAGGAGGTAGACATATCTCCCTTGCTGGGCGCACCTTTCTTGCAGAGTTCACTGTTGAGAGCGGTCGTATTCTGTGTGGGGCCCGAGTTTATGGACAGCAGGGTCGGTATGATCATATAAGGATAGCTGCTGTGTAAGAAGATCATTCCTATTTGCTGTTGTAAACCTGAACTGGTGTAAACCCATTGCACACGCACCAGGTTAGAATCACAAATCACAATAAAATCTGTTAGCAGTTGTGGTGTTTTTTCTTGCTGTTTTGGATACTTTACTTGAGTTATTTGTGTTGGCACCTTGCTGTAAATATTTGCATAAAATGAGAGTTTCATTTGGCACATTAAACCCTCTATATTTATCTTAAGTGCTTAAGAAATCAACCCAGAAATGCTACAGCAGTATAATGAGGTACTTTGCTGTGGTTCTGAACCTACAGCCAAAGTGTTTGATGAAAGTCATCACTCAGGAATACACTTAGTTTGTTACAGCAGCAAAGAAAAATTGTGATATCAGTAGGTGGGTTATTACACCCCACTACGTCCCCCTCGGGACAACTGACTATACTCAACTTTATTCATTCGTTCTCGGATGATAGGAGAGATGGATCCATTCCATGACAGATCTACTTCCTTTCTTTTGGTTCCTCTTGTCTTTAGATCCTCTTCTCCTACAAAACACCCCATCATCAATGCAGATATCTGAGCTCGGGGTCGAGGGCTCTTCATGCCTCGGAGTAGATCTCACTTTCTACTACTTCACCTTATTGCACTTTGCTTTCTGCATCTCGCCTTTTATAGGAGACCCTGTTGGTACTCCTGCATTGTATTGACATCATTGTACTCAGCAGTCCCTTTGACCTACTTTTGTGGTCATTAGTCGGACATTAATAAAATTATCTTAGATCTAGGAGCTGCTACAGCACTCCCATTTTCTATTATGCTGCTGGTACTCTTTTTAGTCCCACTGACTTACTTTTCTGGCAATTTGTTGGACATAAATAAAATCGTCGTATCTTATCGCATCTTATTACATACCTTTCCCCAAAAATCTCACCCAGAATGTCCTGTTTGTCTGTCTGTCATGACTGATTGTGAGTACCCATACAACATTGTAAGAAGGAATAATGACATTTGACAAAATGAGGGCTTTTGCAAGAAGGAAAGGAAAATGAGTTGTTCAAAACAGATAATTGAAAGCTGCAAGTGCCAAGCAGAAATCAACATATCATCGTTTATTGTGGCAAACTGGCTGAAGCATCTGCAGTTTGAGTCAATTTATGCATTATCGACAGATATATTGAAGAAGACAGTCCTAAAAGTTGTATGATGTATAGAGAATGAAAAGTGGATGGGAGAGTAATAAATAGCTATATGAACTTAGTGTGTCCTAGCTGGAACCAACTTTCAGATACTGAATAGCACAGATGTTGCCTTCTATTATTTGTCCATCTTATGAAGCCATATTCTTTGCCCATCTTTATAAAGCCACTCGAATCTGCTAAACACAATGCAAGGTCATTTACTTTGAAGTTTGACTTCATCCAGGGCAGTGGGCAATCCTGATTCCTTGCTCTGCTATATCTCTGATGCTTGTAGTAGAATTTTCTGTAAGGCGCTGTAGGCTGTTTGAGCCTGATCTAATAAATGAATCTTACCTATAATTTAACCTATCTAAAATATGCAGCTCTTGGATCATGACAAGAAATGCAATAGATTGTCATCTTTAACTGCTTCTTAATTTCTTTCTACAGA
This sequence comes from Picea glauca, assembly GCA_000966675.3. NCBI lineage: Eukaryota > Viridiplantae > Streptophyta > Pinopsida > Pinales > Pinaceae > Picea > Picea glauca. Next base: position 59,306 of record JZKD02S1644813.1, read on the forward strand.
GGTTGTCAAGCTACTCATATATTGTTGTGTTATTCTCATCTTTGATTCTCTGTTTGTTTCCTTTGAGGAAGGTGAGACATAGTCGTTGGAGTTTACTACAACATTAATTGGAATGACAGCTGAAATTTACTGGAGTCCATCCAGACTAATAATTAGTAGACTGGCAATTATTCTCCATTGGTGACTAAAATGTTTGTAATATCAATTCCTTTTTAATTTAGTTATTTTTTTGCTTCTACATAGGTTGTCATGCTACTCAAACATTGTTGTGTTATTCTTGTCTTTGGTTCTCCTTTTGTTTTTTCTTTGAGGATGGTGAGAGATAGTCTCTGGAGTTTACTACAAGCATTACATAGTAATTTGAATAACAGCCGATTTTTTCTGAAAGTCCCTCTAGACTAATAATTCGTAGAGTGGCATTTATTTTCCCCATTGCTGATGAAAATGTCTGTAATATTAATTCCTTCTTTTTAATTTAGCTTTTTGTCGCTTTTTAATCATTTACTTTCAAGCTTTTCTTTTATGTTTTCATCACCATAAGTTGAATTTTGTTGTTATTTAAAAATTTTCATGTCTGATTTCGTTTTTGAGTAAACAATATCATATTTGGTTTTCATTTTAATTTTAAACTTGGTTAGGGAAATATAGAATGACAATTGGTTGCACTTATAATTTGTTATAGGTATTACCCCCTCCACCAGCAACCGGGATTCAGACTCCAGTGATGTTTGGCATGCCACCACCGGCTAGAGCACTGAGTCAAACCATGCCACCTGTGCCTCCTTCCATGGGCCATCCTTCTGGACCAGGGGTATTGGGTATGGGGCAGCCAGGATCACCTGCAACGGGAGCACAAACATCGGGCACTTCACGCATTGATCCAAACCAAATTCCACGACCTCTATCAACTTCTACTTCATTAATATTCGAAACCCGTGCCGATAACCAAGCGAATCTCCCTCCTGTATGTTATTCTTTCATTATTCTGGTGATTTACTCTAGATATATTGCACTGCCACAATCATCATTAATTTATCATGTAAATACTAAAAAATATGCATCTCCTTTTGTAATTCTTTTGTTTCCTTAAAATTATCCATAATGAGCAGACAAGTATTCTGAGTTTAAACTGATGTTGGGTTACTTATCTGAAGTCGGCAACAAGCGATTTCATTGTTAAGGACACTGGTAATTGTAGCCCACGCTACATGCGGTGTACTGTAAACCAGGTACTCACAAAAGTTCAATTTTTAAATTTTCATATTAAGTATATCTCTTTCTTTAAGAATCGAAACATGCTCATCTATGCTTCCATCGGCATATATGTTCATACATCTCCATTGATTCAGAGAAAGCATCCTTTTTTTCCTAATTAATTGAGACATGGCATTCTATGTTTATAATCAAGTGATGAAACAATACACTTTTTAACTGTGCGTGGCACACAACAGATCCCTTGCTCAGGTGATTTGTTAAGTACTTCAGGAATGCCTTTGGCTTTGATGGTGCAGCCATTTGCTCTCCCTCATCCTTCAGAAGAACCGATTCAGGTATTGGTTCTTGTACTTTCTGTTGATTGCTTGATTTTATAGTGTTAGTCCTATGTTGATGATGCACAATGGCATCAGATGCTTCTATTGCATCATAGTTTAAACAGCCAATATTATGCTTAAATTTAATTAGGTGTTATCTTGTGTTGTTTTCATCTGGAACAAGATATTGTCCATCTATAGCATGTTTTGGCATAATATCACAAATGTATCCCATTTTTAGTGGCATATAGAAAACATTCTGTTGGTAGACTCTGCAATACTGAAATATGGACTTAACGTTCCAGGTCTGGAAGCTTATGATTTGTTATTCAAGCTTCCTAGTTTAGTGACTAGTCTAACTATTGTAAATTCTATATAACATTGTTTTACTCAACAGTAACCATTTTTTTCTTTTTCATGTTGGTTGTGTTAATGCAGGTAGTGGATTTTGGAGAAAGTGGTCCTGTTCGATGCTCTCGTTGCAAAGGATACATAAATCCTTTTATGAGATTCATTGATCAGGGTAGACGTTTCATCTGTAACTTGTGTGGTAGGTGCCTGTTTTAAGATTTTGGTATTTGTTTTTCAGTCATTTTACTTCTGGTTTGGCTTCATTTTTATTTTCAGCCTGTACTCAGTGACTCACCTGTTGGTTAGAAAAATGTGCATCAGTTTCAAGGTCTGTTATGCTAAAATAAGTTGAAGAAATAGTGACAATATGCACCCTACTTTGTTTCAAAATGCAATTTATTTTAGTTCATGGAGTGTGCTCTGTAGTGGTCAGATGGCGTTACGCTGCCTCATTTTTTATTCACTTCGCTTCAGTGGATGTTATTGTTTTGATATTTGATCAAACTTGTCTACACATTGTCATGGGCAGGACTTCTGTGGAAGATGCCAATATTTACCCCATGTATGCAATGCAATACCATAATGGAATGCCTTCAGATTAGTCTGTGATTGAAATCCTGTCCTGGCTCATTACAGATATGATCTTATTCTGTGGTTTTAATGGATTCAATACTTTTGGTCATTCCTAGAAGGAAATATAAATTCGTCTATAGTTCGTAGATGAAATTATTGACAGGTGTAATGGTTTGAGGAGTCAAGGGATTGTAAGACAATCACATCTTGTAAAAAGGATTTCTAAATATCGTATTTGTAGAGGTTCTCATGAATTGAATGTCTGATTCGATAGCACCACTAGTCATCCAGAGTATTCATGATAGTTATTCTCACATAGGCATGTGTTGAGAAAAAGTTAATAGCAGATATAGATTTACATTATTTTATACATGCAATCTTCTATGCAGATCAGGAGCCATACATTTCTAGGTTTCTGCTTCTTTCACATATATTTCTTAGGTTTCATAGCATACATTTCTAGGTTTCTGCTTCTTTCACATATATTTCTTAGGTTTCATAGCATACATTTCTTTCATATGTCTGGCTTCCTGTCTTCCAGGTTAAACTTTGAAAGAAGGTTTCTGCTTCCCAAGTCAACATTGAATTCTGTATTTCTAGCCGATGCGTTGTGGTTTGTGGGCCACCAATTACATGACATGACCAACCTAAGTGCATATATGATCACTTAATCCTTCATGCAGTATTTTGATCCAAACAGTGTTTTCAACAATTTGTTTGGACTACATTTAACCTGCATGTATTATTTCAGTCAGCCTCTGAGGGGTTTCTTGACTGCATATTATGTATCCCGGCACTGCTGCTGGGAGGTGGTTTCCTAAAGTTCCTACGTTTAGATAACTGTTACAAAAATCAAGGAGGTTGACAGTTTATTTCAAGCAAGGAGTTTTATATTCATTAAGCATAATTCTAATTGTCAATTGCTGAAATACTGAAGTGGCCTGCTTTTGTTAAGAATTATTTCGCCAGTCTGAGAAATAAGGTCTTCATTCATTTAGCGTAGTAGGCTCTCGTATGGTTTGGCTGAATTATTCGGCTATAATATGGTTTGCTTTGGTGGCTCAACCAGTATAAATTAAATAGTATACCTTGCTATCTTAAATAGTATCAGAATAATTTAAATAGTATATCACAATTATTGCATATCATATATGCGATTAAAAGTAGTATCTTCCATTAATGCATCCACAACAGATGGGTGATTTCTACAATTTTGTGCTACATGTACACTGAATATCATTATGGGGTTATTGTACTAACATGAGCCACACAGCACAGGATTAGTACAATAAACATGAGTCACATAGGTAGGTCAACAGGGTTATTTGTACAGTACTTGTTATTGTACTAACATTCAATGTTTTTGTTTATTGTAAATTTGTACAGTAAGAAATTCATTGTAACGACTGAATCTGAACATAGAAATAAATAAAAATAGTTTGCATCTTTTCTATCCGAATTTTTCCTGATTTTTTTCCAAACTGGAATTTTGAAATTTTCCGACTGGAATTTTTTCTGTATTGTACCAAATTCAAATTCAAACTTATTGACTGTGGCATGAACACCCAATCTGAAATTTGCCTATAATTCATGTACATAGAAGTGAAATTCTACCAAGCTAAAATGTTTCGGCCTTCAAAAAAGAGGTAAGAAAGAGGTTGAGGAGTCAATAGTTAACAAAAATAAGTTTATCTTGTTCTATGACAGGCCTCTGAATCTGTTGGAGAACATGCCTAGATAGCAACTAGATATGGGCTCTCCTTGAGACTATCTAAGAAGGGCCATAACCATAATACCTGAAACTACAGCATTTATACAAGAAGGAATTAAGAAATAAACAGATTATTTCAATCTCCATGGATATCCGGCAACGATTAGTAGCACCGGTGAATACAGACATGTTATATGCAGCACAGGGAGCACAGTCAACATCTTTGTAACAAATATAAAGTCTGTATGTTTGGTGTCTTGAAATTAAACGGAGTCCCTATTAAGAACACAGATAAAGTTCCCTACAATTTGAGTCATGCTTAAAAGTTTTGTGTAAATATGGGTTGCAAATGTGTCTGCTGCATGGTAGATTGGGAACAAATCAATCATGTTATGTCTCATGTCTATACAGTCCCTTAGGGTTTGCTGAACGACGTCCTTAGGTTGCAGAGCTCCTACCATCCATGATTGTCACTTGTATAGTGGCTCTAGAGAAGCTAGTATAAGGATACAATCTTCTTGTATAGGTCATACTTTCATTCTTTTAGTTTTGATGGGATGGCTCATTTCAAACTAAGTCCGTCTTTAAAAAACTTGAAATTGTTTGGAGTTCCTTGACCATGCTGCAGAGTTCTTGCTTTTCATGACTGATTCTATAGATTTCTGGTTTCTGGTTTATTGGCATTATTTTTTGGTTCATTTTAATCTGCTATTCATGACTTATTGATTCTTAAAATTTAATATTCATGCTTGGTGGTACAGATGTTTAGATTTTATATGAATCACATGAAAGTTGAAACACTGCTTTATAAACATACAAATGCAGACTGAAATGGCAGCACAAAACTGTCGGTAAAAAATTAGTGAATTTGACATCAACATGACGCTGTTTTTTGGTTTGAACATAGATTCCATGCTAAAAAACCTGAATATTGAACGACCAAACTTTGAGTAAATTCAGTCTTGTCCATGTTTGTAAGTTAATGCTAAAGGTGTTATTTAAATTTAGGGATTGATGAATTTAGAGATTTGCTTTGCATTTTTCAATCTTAAATGTGTGTCTGTTTGCAGTTTGAACTTTTGTTGGCTGCTTGTTCAATACCACCAATTGTATATGTTCTGCTTCATGGCTTTTAACAACTTCAAAATTGTGTATTGTTGTCTATGATTATTCCCAAGGAATAAAATTTGATCATATATCCTAGCACCTGTACAGAAATGCCGTTTAACTAATTTACGTATTGTATACACTCCTTGAGGACAGTTACATGATTTGTATGATCAAATTTTGCAGGATTCAGCAATGAGACCCCCCGAGAATATCATTGTAATTTGGGTCCAGATGGAAGGCGTCGTGATGCAGATGAAAGACCAGAGCTCTGCAGAGGCACGGTTGAATTTGTTGCCACAAAAGAGTACATGGTCAGTTTCTTTGTAGTAATTTGTACTTTTTATGAGTATGGATCAATGACAATTTACTTTCTTCTAGGAAAGCATTGTTCTCTATACTACAATGATCTTGTAGAATGTTCATTGTTGGACTTTCTTCTATGTTTATACTGGTGCAAGTCCATTGGCTGGTTTGCTTCCACTCTAAATGCACATGAGCTCTTCATGAATTTGTCTATATTAAACACGGTTCTTGCGATCAACAGGATGAGGTTATGTCCCTGTCAGGTTTTCACACTCTTATTGCCCAATTGTCTCCTTGTTTTGTCAATGCCTAATTCCTCTTGCCCAATTAAATTGTATGGACATGCCCTTCTTAACTAAAGTCTGTCATGGGATCTGTATCCCCCTTGGATCTGCCTGAATTCATTATAGAGTGTTGTATTTGTACAGATCCATTCGAGGTTGCAAATATCGATACTGGCAATTTATTGGCAGGGGTCATAAACTAGGGATACTGGAAAAATCGGGACAAAATGGAAAATATCAGCTGACAATAAAAAATGCAAAATATATTCATTTTTGCATTTAAAAAATTATAAGATAACAACTTCAAATAATTACATTGCCATAAATATGAAAAGGAGACTGATATTTAAGATGTGTTAAATGTCAAATGATACACAACAGTGCACACATTAACTGTCCACAGTTGTCCAGTCAAGATTCAAAACTGAATAGACAATACAAAATTACATCAAAAATATATTAAATATATCTCATGATTCATATACAGTGATCAATTTGCTATCAATTTTCTTTGACCCTTTTATGGACAAAGGTAATGGGTCATCCTCTAGTAGATGAAGGTCTTAGTTTATGCAGATATTGAGGCTGGCACCTGATTCTCTGCAACCTCCTCCTCCTTTCACTTCTGAGAGATCTTCTCTGTTGTCACTTGCTCCTGCTCATCCTCATCTAACCATTCATGTGACTTCTCCATAACAGGCTCTCGGCCTCCACCAACCACTCAGGTTTTATCCAAGCAAATGGCATCTGCCTTGTTTTTTTTTTCTATCTGCTTCACCGACAACTGAATATTGTAGTGGACGTAGAGTCGTAGACCTTATCTTAATTCATAGTCTAAACATTCTATGATTTTGACCTTTTCAGATCTCTTAAAATAGTTGGAAGGGATACTGGCATTTTTGGCCTGAAATCCTGCAAGAACAATTTTTGGATTGATGGAATTGCAGATGTCAATTGTTAACATTGCAAAATCACATTGCAATAGGGGTATTCGAGGGTGTGCTGAATCCATTTCTTCATTAAAGACAATGATTTCAACAATCCAAAATTGCAATTTCAGAAGATTTTATGGTCGGATTCAAGTTATGGCAAACTGAAAAAAGTCAAAATCATGGGACGTTTAAACTTTAGCCGCTTTCTATCATTAAGACATTGATATTCTAAACCATTGCACTTTGTCAGTATTTTTTTCAAATACACTCCAATTGCGTTCGCTACTCGAAGTGCCACAAATTTGGAATCACATGAATGCCAAATCTTTGTCACTGTGGTGCTTTTCAAATTCCCACCATATTTTCTCTAAGAAACATCCCTAATAAATAAAAAAAATGTTGAGATTTGGGTACGTTGGAAAGTGGTCCCCTTGTGTTTGTGAGTCTCTAAACAAAAGGGGGAGACTATTACCCTTATACCTTTACTTTGTGTTCTAATTTCACATTGACTTTATTCACTTGAGTCATAAAGTGACAATTAATTCACAAGTGGGTGAATTAATAGACATAAAGCAAACTATGGAAACTTAAGTAAAGTGGTTTTTTAAGTGAGATTTATGAGAAGTGATCTCACCCATTGATTAGATTTGGGCTAGATGCGATCTAGGCCCTTGATCTTTTAGGTTTGGCCTAAGAGAGGCTAAAGGAGGCAAAAGGGTGAGGAAGAGAATCATTCTCGCTTGAGAGAGTTGAGTGAAGGAGAGGAAGAGAGGAGAAGGAGAGTTTTGGAGAAGTGAGGGTTTGTGGAAAGAGGGCACACCATTGTAGAGGAGGAAGCTCAAGCTTAAGGAGGTGCACTTGTGAGAGACAAGGGCGTGTGGGCTTGAGGAGCTTCACCTTTGGGTCGCAAGAATTCATGAAGCAAACTTGCTAGAGGAGAGGGTGCATTCTTGGGAGAAGGAGGTGCACTCTAGTTTGTAGAGGGCGCACTCTAGTGTTCAGAAGGCGCAAAAACTAGGTGAGGGCGCACTTGCATGTGGGTGCACTTGTTTAGAGGAGTGTGCAAGCATAGAAGCAAGGGAGAGCTAAGAAGAGAGGGCACACCATTGTATTGGGTGCAATCTTCAAGGCAAAGGGCACAAGTCTTTAGATCTATCAGGCAAAGGTAAAGGCAAGGCAAAGCAAGGTGAAGAGGGCGCACCAAGGCAATGGTGCATTCTTCAAGGGCTAGCAGGCACAAAGAAATTAAGAATTCCAAAGCATCTTGAGAAGAGTTGCTATTGTATCAAGTTCTTTTGTTTCATTTCTTTGTTGTAGCATTTTCTTTGAGATCTGTAATATATATCTATCTCTCTTACTGGTTTTCCCCATGGGGGTTTTTCTAGGGTCATGTTGACCAAAAACTACATGTGTTCATTTGTTGTGTTTGCTTAGTATTTTCAGTTGTAGGTTGTTAAAGATCCTAGCGGTGTGTTTGATGTTTAATGCATGTTATTGAAGGCTAACTTGGACAACAAAATCTTTCATAATTAATCCTTCTAACAAGAGGCATTAAAGAGCATCAAGCCAAAGTTTGTGGGCAGATTTTGAGAGGGCAAAGTTCAGATTTAGTGGGCTGTTTTGAACAGCAAGAAGGCTGTCCTAAAACAGCGAGAAAAACAGTTTGAAAGTACCCAAACTTAGTGCCCAACAAGAGGTGAAATTACAGGCCTGTTGGGCAGCCCATAGGACCTCAAAAATCTTCAAAAAAGAGAAGACTTAAATTACATTTCCATCTGGTAACAAATAAGAAAGAAAGAAAACATATAAAACAAAATAAGGCATCAAAACTGATGATTAAAATTTAATTGCTGACTTAGCATTGTTGTTTTCCTTCTCTGGAAAGCGAAGTACTTAAGTGCCCAACCTATACATCTCCGTCTCTCTTGTTGAGATTGTAGCAAGGAAGGTCTTTCATCATCATTACAACGTCCTAGGATGATGGAGGACAATGAAACTTAGGCTGAGCTGATTAATTAAATGTTTTCCTAAGTCCAACTTAGAAAAAGAACTGTTGATGTGTTATAATCTTCAGTTGATTTTATTGAGTAACTTTTTTGAAGTTAAAGTGAAAAATAATTTAAGTCATGGTCTTTTAATCTTGACCATTGATCTCATCATGAGGGTGTGGGTGGATCTCAGCCCTCAATCGTTTTGGAGATTAGGGTTTCACTTGCTCAATGAAGAATAAAGAGATCAGCTGGGCTGGAGGGGCGCACAAGCAGAAGAGAGATCGATTGGAGAGAGAGATCGATTGCATATTTGTACGTGAGAGTTTTTGCAGGAGGATAGAGGAGAATCTAGTAGGTGGATCGACTCATTTTCTTCATCAAATCGCAGAGGTTAAGTTTTAGATCTGGGAGGGCCGTATAGAGTGATGCAGGGGCGACGCAGGAGGGCCTTACAATCACGCAGAGGCTCATCTACTAGCTGCTGTTTCGTTCTGGTTCTGTTTTGGAGGGTCTGGAGAGGCTGTACGATTTTGTTGGAGAGGGGTTTGATGAAGTTATTCAACTATTTGGCAGAGGCCGATTTATCTTGTAAGAAATCTCTATATTTTTCCTGCTCATAAATAATAAAACCTCGGATCTGCGGCACCGGTTTTCCCACCTTGGGTTTTTTCGAGGACTATTGTCCAAAAATAAGTATGTTCATTTTGATGTGATTGTTGTCTTCTTCTTTACTTTCAGTTACTGGTAATTTATTTACGCTGTGTATTTAATTTACTGTGAAGAAAAACCCTGAATAATCAGTTAAAATTAATTTTGATTGTTTTAAAGTGTATTGGTTTTAGAAATTTCACATGGTATTAGAGTAGGTTGTTAAAGAGGCAGTATCACATGTGGGTTTTCAAGATCCAAATGAGATCTGAAGTTTCAGGCACAGATCTAAGGCAACTGTCATCTTCCCTTGTGCCCAGGGTTCTGCGCTAGGGTTTCAACATAAAAGTGAAGCAGAGGTAGGCTTTGAGCTGTGAGGGTTTGAACATACCACTTTTAGAAAATGGCCATGAGTTTGAGGGTAGAAGACAAGTTACAAGGGGCTTAAAATTACCCCACCTGGAAGGAAAGGATGACAATGATATTGGAAGTCAATGATGTGTCAGAGCATGTCAGTGACAAGGCAACAACTCCCACAGGTGCAGCTGAATTGATCATTTGGAAGAAAGGTGAGGCTAAGGCTAAGAGCCTGATTCTTGATGGGATAAAGGACCATGTGGTCCCATGTGGTCCCACATCTCTCAGGAAAAGTTGAGGCAAAAGACATGTGGAAAGCCCTAAGTGACCTCTACCAAAACAAAAATGAAAACAGAGTGGTGGCTCTGCGCAAGTGACTACGTGGAACCAAGATGGCCAAAGGTGAGGGTGTAATACCTTATCTTACCAGGATAACACAAATTAGAGATGAACTTGCAGCAGTGGGAGAAAAGATTGAAGATCCTGAGCTGGTGCGTATTGCACTGGATGGCTTTACTAAGTCATGGGACATTTTTGTCCGTGGTGTGGTAGCTCGGGAGAAGCTCCCTGATTGGCAGCGACTGTGGGATGATTTTGTGCAGGAAGAGATTAGGATTGGTCAAGCAGGACCATCATCTTCAACTCATATAGAGGAGGAAGAAGGCTTGGCCCTTGTAGGCAAAGCAAAGGGCAAGAAGAAGAGGAAAGGTGGAAAGAAAAACATTGACTTCTCAAAAGTCAAGTGCTTCTAGTGTCACAAGATGGGTCGCTTTGCATCACAGTGTCCAAAGAGAAAGAAGAAGAAACCACATATGGCTGCTTCAACAACAATGGATGAGTTTGCCAAGTCATTTGAGGAGGATTTCTGCTTCATAGCCTGTATGTCTAGTACAATTGTTTAAGACATGTGGTTTGTAGACAGTGGTGCATCTTGTCATATGAAAGGGCACAAAGAGTGGTTTACTAGGCTATAGGAGAGAGGCGTAAATCTAGTCATTGAGTTAGGGGATGACATGCGCTACAAGGCGCAAGGAGTTGGCACAGTCTCATTTTAGAGGGAGTCCGGGAAACCACTTCGTTTCAGTGATGTGTTATATGACCCAAGGTTGACCAAGAACCTCATCTCAATCTCTACTCTTGAGGATAAAGGATATGAGGTCACTTTTCGTAAAGGAAAGGTGTTCATCAAACTGGGTGGGTCAGGTGAGAAGATGGACATGATGATTGGGGTTCGAGAGTAGATGGTCTACAGGTTACAGGTTCAGCCAGGGAGAGCATTAGTGAGTTTCACCACAAATATAGGTGAGTTGTGGCACAGGAGGATGGCACATATTCATTTTGGTGCTTTGGGGCATTTGAGGGAGGCGGTCACTGGATTGCGTAAGATTACAACTGAGAGGCATGACCCTTGCAAGGGTTGTGCATTGGGCAAGTATGCCTGGAAACCCTGTCCATTTAGCAAGCACAGGTCCAAGGGAATTCTGGATCTGATACACTTTGACGTATGTGGGTCGATGAGTGTGGAGTCAGTGAGTGGCTCCAAATACTTTGTCTTGTTTATTGATGACTACTCCAAGAAGACTTGGATTTACTTTCTAAAGACCAAGGATGAGGTCTTTGGGAGGTTTTAGAAGTTTAGAGCTCTGGTAGAAAACCAGACTGGGGGGAAGATTCGGGTCTTAAGATCAGATAATGTGGGAGAGTACACCGCCAAGGAGTTTGAGGATTATTGCACAACAACAGGGATTAAGAAGGAACTCACAGTTCCTTACAATCCTCAACAGAATGGAGTGGCCGAGAGAAAGAACAAGACTGTGGTTGGAGCAGCACGAGCTATGATTCATGATCAAGGACTGCCATTGTTGTTATGGGCAGAGGCGAGCAGTGCTGCAGTATATTTGCAGAATAGGAGTCCCCACACAGTTTTGGGGAAGCGGACACCCGAGGAGACATTTTTAGGTACTAGGCCAGATGCAAGTCATATTCGCATCTGGGGCAGTGCATGTTACTGTCATGTCCCTTTAGAGAAGAGCACAAAGCTGGACCCTACAATGGTGAAGGGATTACTTGTTGGTTACAGTGAGGCTTCCAAAGCCTACAAGATCTATGTACCTGGACGCAGGAAGGTTATTGTGTGTAGAGATGTGTAGTTCGAGGAGGAACGTGCATTGAGGAGATCGAA
>JZKD02S1644813.1:134129-152062 GCA_000966675.3 Picea glauca
TGCTACTGGGGTATATGATAAAGACTAAAAGAAAGGTGCCACTAATTGATTTGCCAAGGTTAGGGTTTGCTGAGAAAGAGATTTGTGCTAAAATTTCATTACAGACTGGAAGGAAAGAAAGCTGAGGAAATGAGTTAAGGGTACAACCCAAAAAGTAGAAAAACCTTTCAAGAGGGGAAAATCTTGAACAATCTCTGTAAAACAGAGAGTTCGCAGCACAAAATGGTTTGCAACGCAGTGAGTTCGTAGTAGAGTTTAAAATTTGCAGTAGACGAGGATTGATGACTATAAGAAAAGACTGCAATTGATCTTTTTGACATGAAAACAAGAAACTTGGGTCTGCATAAGGTTTAAGATACAAGGATCGTAGAAGCTGATCAAGTAAAAGGATTTTGCAGTGCAAATGATAAGAAACAGTTGGCGGCGCTAGGAGTCTGCAACAACAATCAATCTGCAGCGCTTTCTTTTCAAAAGGAAATGAAGATGGAAAATGATACTCTCCTTTTGAAAACGATCCTTTAGAGTTGCTTGATGATGTGATGGCAATGAAAACTAGAGTTCATCATTAGAGACTTTTACAAAATGATAATCATAAAAAGATTTGACACATGCTTTATTTTTGAATTGCTGCGAACTTTTAGGAGAGTCTCTTGACTCCTGAACATTCCATGTGTTAACAATTCCTACACGAGACCTGGATAGCATGTTAGTTCATCTGAAAAGACATGCAAATAAAAAATCTCTGAATGTAAAAAGATAGTAACATCTAGGAAGCAAACTAGCTTGAAAGATCTTACCCTACTATGTGATAACACACCTTCAAAGGCCCATTCAACGGAAATACATGTAAAATAATAATTCACAGTTACCTCATATAATTAAAACCGGACATCATACATCCACACAATGTTGCATAACACTCAAGTGACCTCCAAAGTCTTAAATCTTTATTCCAAAAATGCTGATTACAATATAGTACACAAGCGTTCCCCAGTCTCACATTAGCCAAATGATGGAGAGAATGCTTGGTTAAATAGGAAGAGGGGCACACTTCCCAAGGAGGAAGGACACACCATCTAAGAGAGAACATGACAAGTGTGAGGGTCAAATGGCTGCCACATCTCAAGAATCTCAAGAGAGGTGCCACATCTAAGAGAGAGGAAGGATGAGAGGGTGCCACCTCTCAAGAGGTAGGCACATCTCTCTATGAGTGGACCACCTCTTGAGAGGGAGGGCACACCCTCTCTTAGAAACTCCATCAACTTATCATCAACTCACCACTTAACTCCCCATAATTCACCATCATGTGCTACTATCACCCAGTGAACAAAGAGAGAGGGTGAGTTAACTCAAAACATATCCCGGACATGTTTCCTAAAAAATAGGGATTCTGATTTATTTGTCTTTTATTCACTTTTTTTGAGTAAAATTGATTTTTGATCAGCAAAAGTCAATTTTTTCTCTCAAAAAGGGGGGACAAGGGTAAAAGGGTTTTCTGGGTTAGAAAATGACACCCCCCAAGGCATATAATGCCTCCTAGTACCACTTTTTTATTATTACATCAAATTAGAAGGTAAAAATCATGTTTTATGGGAAATTTTATGACTTATTAAAATAATAAAAAAAAATCCTGGAGGGACCTAATGCATGTCCATAAGACTCTAGATAAATGAGTAGCATGGTAATATACATTAGATATTGGACTCAGACAAAACACACTAAGGCCTACCCATTAGTACACACTCCAACTTTGGAGGAAGTGAGTGAAAAACCTTAGAAAATTGTAAATTGCTAAAAAGCAAGATATAATTAACAAGTGAAAAGAAACACTCTAGAGTATGCACTAATGACCAAGTCTTAGGGAGCTGAGTCTTTTACATAATAGAGACCTCATGCTAGCTCATTTTATTACAATTCCCCCATGGGGGTATGGAACATGCATAAAAGATGAAGAAGACTGGACTTCTGAACTTTGATTTTGAACAAATGATTTGTTCAATCTTCGCGGATCATCGTCAGTCCTGCTTGGTGCAACTAGGGAGGTAATAGGTCCTAAATGTAAATGGATGCAACCATTAGCATGTTGTCTATCTGTTGATAATCGGTTTGTTACTTTGCTTAGTTTTGAGTTTGTACATTTCTTGCTGACTATTGAAAGGCATTTAAGTCAACAAGACCATCAGAAAATATTGGACACAGATTATAGAATGCCAGAGAAACATGTAAGGAGTTCAAGTATTAATTTGTCAAAGATGGGTCCTAAATGTAAATGGTTGCAACCATTAGCATGTTGTCTATCTGTTGATAATCAGTTTGTCACTTTGCTTTCGTTTTGAGTTTGTACATTTCTTGCTGAGAACATTTTGGCAAGATTAAAATGAGCTTGGCCACGAAGCTTAATGTCAGGTTCTAGGAGTTTGAGGGATCAGTGTTTGCAAAGGATGAGAACAACCACCCAAAATGTTTAGATGCCTGTATGGCATATGATGGATAAAGTACATGTATCCATTGGACCTTAATTAAGAAACATATTTGTAGAAAGGATTTAAAACAGTTAATTATTTAAGGAGTTCTTAGGATCATTCCCTAAACAAATAATGCTCAAAAACTGAGAAATGTAAGAATAAATCAGGAGGGAAAGATTTAAGTATGAGAAGAAATTTCTCTAAACAACAATTTTGTAAATAATAATTTGTTGAATGCTAAAAATAGGTGATTTATTGTGCTAGGTAGCTTGTAAGGTGGTGAGAAAAAGTTTCAAATTCTTTTGGAATGGTAATGGGCTCATTTTTCTCTGTTGGAGATAAGTGATAAAGAAATGGAGGAGTTTCAGTGACATGAGTTAACAAGGTCCAGTCCAAGTGGTTCCCAAGTCGGCTTATTAAATTTCACCATGAATACCCCCATTGATTCTTCTCTTTGACAGGTTTTGAGCATTGATGGGGAATGTAGTAGGTGGGTGATTTTCTATTTTCCAAATGGATGGTTTGAAGGAAAGCTGACCACTTGTACACTATATGCTGTTTGTACCAAATCCTCTGGCTGGGTAATGTAATGGATGATTGAAGGGCTAGTTAAGGACACGTCTCTTGCCACTTATCTGTTCGTCATGTAATGGAGTGTATGGAGCATAACTACTACATAGATTATGGATGGAGTACAGGATAGGCCCAAACTAAGCCAAGATCACAAATTGTGAAGCAGTTTTCTTGCAATGAATGTTGTTGGAGAACATGATAATTACCATCAGTGCATGACTGGTTGGAGTGCCACAATCGAGTTCCCCAAATCCTCATGGTCACATGACACCATCGATACAAAAGATTCAAAGGTTTGTCCTGATGCCTGGATCTTGAAGTGGCAGCACTGTCTTTCTGGTATGTTAGGGGCAGCAGGGCTCTCAGATAATTTCATCTTTGAAGTGGGATACATTTAAAAGGAAATTCCAGTGTAAAAATACCTAGGTAGTATAGGAAGTTATCATGAAAACTATACCGCTTTGATAAGTAAAAGTTGTTGTCTATGATTCCTTCTTTGACATTTGAAAGTAATGATTTGTGTTTTGTGACCAAAGTTATCCCAAAATGTACCGGAGTGTTAAGCTGCCACTGGAGATCTGCTAATGTTGTTATCAGCAGAAAGAATAATGGAAGTAGCAACTTTGAATTGTATACATTCACAATCGAAGCCTGTTGAGTCTATACCTCTCTAGCTCATCAATGTATAATCCAATGAGTGTGGGTGAGAGAAAACACCTCTGATTTACAGCAATAATGCTGTGGATGGCGTCTCTATGTTCTATTGATGTATGGACCTGCTCAGCAACCCTATCATAGATGGTCATCACCTTTGGAATGCTCAAATCTCCTTGGTAATGTGTGGGCAGATCTGCAGAAGTGTGCAAAGCAGTATAAAACTTAAAAAAACGTTAAGGCTCTATATCTATGTCGCAGAAAACGGCCCCCCAGATAATGTACCAGTACCCGAAACGTGCCGAAATGGGTATGAAACGGCTGGGAAACGCTGTCAACCGTATCATATGGCGTTTCCCGATTTGGAAACACCGTACGGTATGGCTGACGACGTTTCTCAGCCGTTTTGGTGCAAATGGCAGCCATTTCTGCCGGTTTTTCTTGCTGTGCATGCCTGTCCAAGCAACCAAGAGGGCCATGGGTCCCTTGGGTGGAAAAAAATCCCTTCATTAACCACTTATAAACATTTTAAAACTGTTCACCTTTACACCCACTCTAGTAATTAATGGTAATGTTAAATGTGACATTCTCCTTACCATTAATTGTTTCAGGATGTTTGAGAGTGGTTCCAACCTCATTGGACTTCATATGGAGAAAGTAGAATTTTAGGTCGTATTCAAAATTCAGCAGACTTAATGGTTTTCAGGATTGGCAGGATTACAATGTTTCCACTGGATTCTATCATGTATGAGCTTATGGAATTGGCATTTAATCAAGAGCACCAAGCCCCTCTATGTACCTCAATGTCCACCGGTTAACATTTTTGGGGTTGACGGGTTTAGTTTTGATAACACTGCTCTGTACAATACAAGGATGTACAAATGTCATACTAGTGTTTATCCAACCCCCCATGATGAAACACCCTCGAGGAATGATTCTCCTAGGGTTTAATGCCTCTCCCCTAGGATGCTGCACTCTTTAACAAGATGTTAGTCCAATGCTCTTATTCCATGGTTGTATCCAAATGTCCTCATGCAGGGGCATTACTCCTCTAACTCTGTGCCACATGTCCTTTCATGTTAATATAGACATGGTTTTCCTTATAAAATGTCATTTATGTGTATCATTTTTTTTTTCTTGCAAGATAATGTGTTATTTAAAAAAAACTATACACACACACACGTCGTTTCTCCCGATGTTTCCATTTTTGGAGGGTTGCATTTCTTGATGTCCCCGTTTCGGAAACTTCCATATGTTTCCCCATTTCATGCAACTTAGCTCTATATGCAATGTTTCATAGAGAACATGCAAGATGCTCGACGAGGACACACTATTTCTGATCACACATTGTATATTTGATGTTGAATTCTGTCACAAGGTGATAATAAAAAGAATATTTGTTTGTTCTTTGCTTTAGTAAATTGTTTGTATTCTTTGATTTGCTTGCTTTCTTGTCATATGGAGAATATTTTCTTTGATTTACAATTGGATTCACTTCAACCTTATCTATTTTGAAGCCTTTTCCAAGGATGTCAATTTCAACGTAATTTCAGTCCCTCCAGCCCTTGTTAAGATGTAAAAATTCATTTAAGCAAGGATACAGATTTTGTCATCTAGTTTGAACTTGTAGGTTTGCTAGGCTAGTCTTCATGTTATCAATTCCACTTTTTATATTTTGGGGACTAGAATTGTGTCTTCTAACTCTTAACCTTTCTTACATTTTATGCACAGTCCTACCATCGGTTGGCATTGGAGCTCTTTCTGCTAGAGAGGCAGAAGGGAGGGCAAACATAAGTGCTGGAGAGAAGGTAGGAAATAAGTTTCTTGTGATGTAGATGGTACTAAAATCATGTCATGGAATTTATATTTACTGTGCTAGTCAAAATCAGAATTCTGATTGTTGGTTTGCATCTGATTTTAATTTTTTTGGTTTCTTAAAAAAATCAGGAAGATGATGCACAGTGCATTTCTAGTACACAAGTGCTGATTATTATGTATATTCATTTGTATTTATCTCAAAATAGGCTACTATCTTTTTTCATAAATGTGCTTTCCCTTTAGATTGTTCATTATGGGATCATGACCTGAACTATGCAAGTGTGTGATATTGTAACCTTTTTCCTAGGAAATTAACAATATCATAACCTACCCAGCTTTCAAACACAGTTTCCCAAGGGTTGCTTTTTTTTTTCCGCAAGGTCAAAGAATAGCTTTTATCCAACTTAGATTTCCCTACAGTTTTCTGAATATAGGATATTGATGTTGTTTGAGAAAAACGCTTGTGTTTTCTTAGAATACAAAGAGTATTGTATTGGTTGGTAATAAAGGTGATGTTTTGAACATGTCAAACTCTAGATAGTTACAACAACGCACCCATGTAGAAGGGTAGTCAATTGGGCTTCTTATCCTAAGCTTCTTCCTTAGGATGCCTTTATAAAGCTGTCTAGGGAATGCCGTTGGATTAATCCACTGATTATATTGACTTCATTGGAGTGAATGTACCTCTTTGTCATGGTTAGTTAAGCTCATATTTTGTTCGATATTATACTATTATCTTAAGGCTATGAAGTGCTGACTAAAATGAAGAATTTAGCTGGGACATAAAGGTTGATAATTGAATGGTAAAACAAATCAAACTTTAGGCCAGGGTTCTATCTATATGCTGATGAATTTTCAATTATTAAATTGAAAACCTTAAAGGCTACGGCTGTTTGACAGGCAAGCTTTATTGTGATGGCATATTTAAGTTGATTGAGTTCAACTGTTTCAAAAATCATACATTCAAGAAAGTTAAGTTGGGTTTCATAATTACCCTACGTTGTCCACTAAGTTGGTATCGTATCCACCTCACATACTATAAGATAAGCTATCATAGATAGTATATTGTGGTCGATCAATTCCAAAATGAACAAGTTAACTATTTATTCCATTTATATACAGATTAAAATGCATTTTATTGATCACTTGTAATACTTAAACTGATGTATTGTGAGACAACAAATGCAGGACATCCATTCTTTATAAAGAGTAATTTTTACAAGTTTATCATCCTACATCTGCTCGTGTAGTCATTCCAATTATCTGGTGTACTTGTCATAATTTCAGGAGGTACATAAATTGCTTCAACCTGCAGACAAGACCTTGAAGACTATGGCGATAGAGTTTGCCGAGTTTCAGGTAAATGTGCTCTACAACCTTTGAAGTGGAGATCCTTTCAATTTTGTTTTTTGCTGTCAAAATTTTCAACTGTATGCAGAACTTATTTCTGTTAAGCTTATTTTGATTCTTGAATGAGTGCATTGTCATTTGACTTCTGGCCAACTTGCATGTCTCTTGATCCAAAGTTTGGCTGCTGTTGTCAGGTTTGTGTAGATTTGTTTCTAACCACCCAAAGTTACATTGATATTGCATCAATATCCGTTGTTCCAAGGACTACTGGGGGGCAGGTACTGCTATTCACTGTGTTATTTATATACCGTGCAAGATTCTTTGTTTACTTGGAATTTGATGTGTATTGAATATTCCGTTTATTAACTGTGTCTATTCTTTAGGTTTATTACTATTATCCCTTTTCAGCTATTGCTGATTCTGCAAAACTATACAATGATTTGAGATGGAATGTTACAAGACCTCAAGGGTTTGAGGCAGTTATGCGTGTAAGATGCAGTCAGGTAAAGTTGGAACCAGAAATCATTTTTTATTTCCTTGATGCTTGTGAATTTGAAGGAGTGCTTAGTATCTTTTAGAATTCTTTACCACACTAAAAGTTAGATTCATCCGTTGTTACCTTCTTTATGGGTTGGCATTGCAGGGTTTGCAAGTCCAAGACTACTTTGGAAATTTTTGCAAGAGAATTCCAACAGATGTGGATCTTGCAGCGGTTGGTATATCTGATATTTGCAGATGTTTATTCCCATTTTAATGAATAAGGTTATGCACTCATGAATGTAACCCAGAGTTGCTGATAACAAATAACAATATAACTCACGCGACTAAAACAAATTATTCGCTCCCAAGTTGCCTCATTTTTTACTAGCTCAAAAACACTTTGCTATATATATTTTTTTCCGATAGAATGCACATACTGGGGAAACCCTCCAGGCACTTCTGCTCATTCTGAGGATGGTGTCCGGGGTAAATCGGCTGGTTGCAGTTTTGTCCACTTAATCCATTGGGGACATCGAGTGAGGCCCAACAATATCTAGAGGTAGCCAATCTATGGACTTGACCCATGACCTTCTGCTTGTAATTCACAGCACTCCACCACTCAAGCTAACCCACTGGGCTAAAAAACACTTTGCTATATACACTTAAGTACATTATGATCATGATCATTAGATTAATAGATTCCATCACCCTCCCTTAATGATTATATGTGAAACTATACCAGCCATACGTCTAAGCTTCGTAAAATACTCTGGACCAACAGGCATGGTAAAAATGTATGCAGTTTGCTCCGGACTTGCACAATATTGCAACTTGATCTCTCCACTATCTACAAGCTACAGAATATAATGACAGTGAACCTCAACATGCTTTGTCTGCTCATGAAACACTGGATTCTTTGCCAACATCAACACGTATTGATTGTTTTACTTGCAAGCAAGAAGTATTCTCTGCAACCATACTGCCTCATAAGTTGTATTTTTACTGCTTCTCTATATCCTGCTTTAGAAGAAGAGAATTCCGCAGTTTGCTGCTTCTTACTCAAGCCAAGAAACAACACCTATATAAAATATTATATTGAAAACATAATCGGTAGTATATTTCCCATCAACTGAACCTGTTCAATCAAAATTTGTCAAAGTTGTCCATCGGAAATCCTCTACTCCACTGTATCAGATGCCATATTCCAATGTCCATTGTACATACCTCAAAACATTGACCATTAGAAATTTTACCTTCTTTAGCTTGGATAGCTTTCTTCACAGGACCAGGGCTCATAGCCTCATACAGTCAACAGGTACAGCCAGTATTTTTAAAATCGGTCCGAGTTAAATCAACTATCGGCCAAGTAGAGCCAGTTTGGTACCGAACTAGCCGAGTCATTCTTTGACTCGGACGGTTCAGTACCAAACTGGCCATCGAACGGATTAAATAGCCGAGTCAAATCAGTCAGCAATCAACTCAGCCAACTTGGCCAAGTTGATTCCTGACTGATTTGACTCGGCTATTTAATCAGTTCGGTGGCCAGTTTGGTACTGAACTGTCCGAGTCAAAGAATGACTCGGCTGGTTCGGTACCAAACTGGCTCTATTTGGCCAAGTAGGTACAGGACCCCACCTGTGCGGATTCTGGGTTAAAAAAATCAATTTTTTTAATAAAACAAAAAACCTAATATCTAAACCCTACCATACTGATATAAAGACATCCCCCCTCTACTTGCCTCACACCTCTCTCATTCAACATTCGTGAGCATTTTGAGCATTTGAAAATTGGAGTTTTCGAGCAGCCACCAGTTTTGTARACTGTACAATGTATTTTGTAGCTCCTACTGATGATCCCATTTCTAAGTTTGATGATTGATCATGCTGATTAATGATATGTAATAGACTAGTAGCTTGTACTTGTAGCATGTTTTATGGACTCTAGAGGTCATTTAGAGCCTCACTTATTATGTATTTTTTCGCTGATATGTATTGCACTCGGTGCCATTTTGATATATACACCCTTACATGGTATATAGATGAGCAAACTTTGCATATTTTGTCTCTAATGGTTTGGAATCTTTAAAATATTTTTCAATAAAATTTAATTATTTAATTTATTTTTTAGTGAACCAAGTCACTGAAATCAGATCGGTCCGAGTCAATTCGAGTCCGAGTCGAAGTGTTAGGGTCCTAACCTCCCTAACCCCTCAAGTAGATATAATAATATGTTTTGTTAGGTAATAAAGGCCATCATTACTAAATAAGGCCTATGTAATAATGTGAACACGTCTAATGTAGGAAGACTTACTAGAAGGTTCCGCCTCTAGAAAGTTCTTCCTCTAGAATGTTCTCTAGAGGATAGAAATAGTATAAATAGGGTTAGAAAACATGGAAAAGGTTATATTGTGAATTCATTTCTACTTGAGCTTTGCTTTGTTGGAGGTTGCCCCCTCGAAAAGGAAAGTGAACTTTGCTCCTAGGATAATAAAGGTATAATGTTTTGGATCAATAGTGTCATTTTGCTTACTGTTTCGTTCTTTCTGATAATAATTGTGTTTTTGTTCTACATACTTCCTTCTGGTAACTTAGAAGTGGTATTCGAGCCCTTTCCTCTGTAGATTTTTAGAATTTTTTTTCCTGGCTAGATACGTGTGCCGACGTCTTTAAAGTACATTGATTTGTTTTTCGGTGGGTAAAACTACGGTTGGGGAAGATTACACGTAGGAAATACACATGGTTTCACGTGGTTACTAGAAACATTGTTTCACCTAGTTGGAAACCTATTTAACCCCTATTGGTACCCCTTCGAGTAGTACTGTATTAGACAACACCTGTACACGACCATTCACTCCCATGTGCCTTTGGGTATATCGAGAGTCCCATAGGCCTCCTAAAACCAGCTGTAGATCAGCTAATCGACTGCCTGAGTGCTATAGTGGCACCGAGAACAACACTCGAGACAACTACTCTTGTGTACCTGGGCACTCAGGTAGTACAACTAAGGGTACGATTAAGCCTCCTTAGTTGGAGCTCTGAGATATTAGGACGATTACTAGTGTTGGATTCCGTCGGTATTTCAGAGAGCTATAGCATAGGGCAATCCCTTGTCCATAGGAACCCTCAAAACCTTAACCCTTGTTGTTGGAACAAAACAAAATAGAAACAAAGTGGAAATTTTTCACATCTAGTGTGCGCAACCTTGCTTCATGCTGTTGGATTTTTCATTAGTTTCGTTAACATTAGATTTACCATAGCATTTTTATCTTCTTTTAACATTCAATAATCATATACTGAAATATATAAGCAAGAGATAAACAAGCACAAGAAGACAGAAAGATTTATCCCGGGAAAACCCCAAACTCGGGAAAAAACCTAGCCAACTTTTCTTGAGAGAATATTCCAATACAACCATAAACAAGCTCTAATCACAAGAGCAAACCATCAATGAAGAACCTTGATAACAAATACTTATCTCTTCTTTTTTTCAAACCATAGCGAGGGTAGACAAATGATCAACACCACATAACTGGCACCAAGATAGCACACCACAGAGCTGGCACCAAGATAGGCGCATCACTAGAACTGGCACCACAGAGCTGGCGCCATTGGTAACTGGTAACCCCAACTGCTACTGCAACTGATAACTGGCATGAAGCAACTGAGCAACACCACACAACCTTAGCGCAACTCCTCCAGAGGTAGCGCACAAGAGAAACCACTAAGAGCCACCAAGAATATCCTTCCCCAAGTGATGCGCACTCTCCAAGAGAACCCGAGACCAGAAATAGCGAAACTGCTGCAACTGCCTAGTGTGCACTGTAGAAGGAGAACTGTGTAGCCGTACAAATTAACTGACCCAAATTTGTATTTATACTAATCTGGGTTCCTGTTTGGGGCCGACTTCTTATCCTAGGTCTTCAAATTTACATTATTATTTCTATGGGACGACTTCTCTTCCTGGAAATTATATTTCCACTTTATTATTATTTCCCGTGGGCCGTCTTCTCTTCTGTGGTCTTCTATTTCACTTTATTCTTTTTCAGGGTGTTCTTCAACTGTTCAATGGTCTTCCTTTGACTTCTTGGAATTTTCTTCTTCTCTAAGAAAAGTTGTCCAGGAGGAAAATACCTCCCGCAGCTACTAAAACATCAACACTCCCTCTTAGCAGTGAATTGTGAGTGTTCTAGTACGTGACTTATGCAGCTCTTCAAGAATCGACAATGTGCATAATTGCTAGATTTGAAAACAAAAATTTTGTACACCTTGTGGACGTCTTAGAACACACCCTTACAAACTATGTTTTCCTTCGTTGATTGGTGTAGTTGTATGGTCAGCATATTGTATTGCATTGAGTATTATTTATAATTCCAACAAAATATTGAAGTACTCTTATTAATTATTTTAGAAGGAGAGAAACATTTTTAGTAGCTGTGGGAGGTATTTTCCTCCTGGACAACTTAGAACACACCCTTACAAACTATGTTTTCCTTCATTGATTGGTGTAGTTGTATGGTCAGCATATTGTATTGCATTGAGTATTAGTTATAATTCCAACAAAATATTGAAGTACTCTTATTAATTATTTTAGAAGGAGAGAAACATTTTTAGTGTGTTGAGCCATGGATTCTGTTTTCTGTTAGGCTCATTTGACACCATTTCACTGCATAAGCTTGAAATAATGCAAGCTATGAAAAACATTCTTGAAAACTTGAAAAGATAATCATATATTTTGACTGTGCTCACGCCATTTATGAGTTGAGTGGCAATTTTTGATATGCAAATTATGCTCCCAAGAAGCTGAAACAGAGGCATACCAACTCCTACCTTCTGGTATCTAGATTTGAAATGCATAGCACTTTTTGTTAAGGAGGTCAATCTTTATTGGTGTGAATTCCCGCACCTGTGGCTACAGCTTTTAGGCTCAGGGATCGAGTAATAACTTCATTTATATTTGATCCTATCAATAGGAACCTTGGTAGGAACCACCATCTAGCTTAGAATGGAAGATCACAGAGGTCAGTCAAAAAGTTCACTATCCATCGGGTAAGCTCAAGATCCAGAAAACGTCACAAGAAGATGCCAACAATGAGGAGTCTCATCTCAGATGGTACCGAGCACTCATATGTGTCTCCAGCTCCTTTTTCCCTTGCATTGCCAATGTTAGGACAGACATTGTTGCCTTCTCAATCTTTTGCCACCACTGGGCCAGTCCTCCCCATTGCTTTTTCTTGGTCTCTCTACTGTACGTATTTTAAGTTATACTACACTTTTATTACTACTTAATTAGTTCTTAGGTTAATTGTCTTAGATGGGGCACGAGGTCCTGCCCCCTCAATGTTGACACAAGATAAAATGCAATGTACTTCCAAAACCCCATTAAGCATTTTTGGCTACTTGTAGACATTCATTGTTCATTCTTATTAGTCTTCATTTTATGAAAAACAACAAGATAAGATAGGTTCATTTTACATTATAGTAAAATGTGGTTTGGTGCATATGTTCTTATCATAAATTTGTCAAATGCAGGCTTTATTTTAGATGTTGATTAAATGTATTTAAATCTCATGAACAGATTGATTGTGATAAAACTATAATGGTCACATTCAAGCATGATGACAAGTTTCAAGAAGGTTCTGAATGCTCGTTTCAGGTAAATTTGGATGGGATGGTTATATCCTTGGTTGTATTTAAAAAGGCCAATGCAATTGTTCTTTGTTATGGACGCTTGTTAAGATAAAAATATCACGAACTGTGCATTGCTATGGCAGGAGCTGCTTTGTTATATAGAGTGGCAGGCATGGCCACTTTGCAAGTGGAGATAGTACCTGCTAGCTAATCTCATTGATTTCTTCTGTTCGTTTTTAGTGTGCAGTTCTTTACACAACAGTGTTTGGCCAACGAAGAATACGGGTTACAACTCTTTCACTTCCATGTACCAGTGTGCTGAGCAATCTTTTCCGTGGGGCTGACCTAGATGCTCAGTTTACTTATTTCTTGAAACAAGGTAAGCTGGGGTTTTCTGTGGATAAAAGTAGGTAGATGCAGGGGAACATTTTTGACAATGATCTTTACTAGTCAGTGTTTTACAGTGAAACTTGATGCTAGGAGAAAACATTACTAGAAAAAGCAAGCACATATGTTGTTTTTATGTTTTCTCGTTTAGTTTTATTTTCCCTTGTATCATGTATGTTTTTTCAATATATTTTTGAATGGGAAGCACCTCAACAGTGTCTTTTCTCTTTTTGCAGCTGGAAATGAAATCTCAACTACACCACTTGTTCAAGTAAGAGAACAAATGACAGGCCTTTGTGTTAGCATTCTTCATACATATCGCAAATTTTGTGCAACTGCTTCATCCTCTGGACAGCTTATTCTTCCAGAGGCTCTCAAGCTTTTACCACTTTATACACTAGGTACATACTGCAGAAATCATCAACCATTGGAAGGATTATCCATTTCATAGTTCTCAAGTTGTTTTATTGCTTTTATTTTCGGAATGAAGTATTCTTTGATGTGAACAATCCAGCTAAAAAAATTCTTAAATTTGCAGCATAGATTACATACGTTACTTCAAAATGTAAGAATCCAAAGCATTCCCTTAATATTGGATCCTCTCTATAAATAGGATGTCTTGTTTAGGGTCTAGGCTACCAGGGTCAGTTTTTATCTGTATTACGGATCTGCCACCATTGTGTGTAGGATTTGCATTTGCCAGTATCTGCCCAGGATTCTCCATGGAAAGAGATTCCCCTGGAGAAGGAAACAGATCCTGAGATTATTAAATAGATCCCGTGGAAAAAGAAACAGATCCTGAAATTTTGAAACATATCCCAAAACTTCCAGTGCTTTTTTGACCCACCGACCTTTGTGACAAACAAACTTGTTTGACAATTATAAGAATATCCAATTTAAGTAGGATAGAATAAGGTAATCCATTTAGGATGGAATAATATTATACTGACTAAAATGTATATGAATGAGATATTACAATGACAATGAGGGCCTGTATATATACCCATGCATGGGTGTCATTTCTTAAGAGACACCCTTTCATAAGAGACATGACCTTTCATATGTCATGTCTCTTCATAATTAATTATTAATTATTAGTTATTTATATTTACATATTTTATATATTTGTGTGTTGTTACAATCTCCAATTTTTTTTTTAATGAAAAAACTTCCAAAACCCTAAACTCCTAAAGGCTAAAACCATAAATGCCATTCCTAGTCAAGGTCTAATGATACTCTAATCTATCCTTATGTCAAGATATGTTCTCGAGGTCTGATCTATCAAGGTCTGCTCTCAAGGTTTGATCTATCTTTATGGTCGAGGTCCGCTGTCGAGATCTGATCGATCCTTTTGTGCTGTGTTGTTTCTCACTTCACCCACACTATTATTTAGTCTTGGCATAGCCTTGAAGGAAACCACTTTAGTCACTGCTGATATGGACATGTGGATGTGGCTCACAAAAATGCTGTTATGACCTTTCAAAATGATCAATGATGGCTAACTTATCAAATTATCAGTAATGGTACATGGATGGCTAATAGTTATATGTATGAGAACTTTCTTTTTTGTTTATAACTTATAGTTCTAATCTTGTGATCCCTGAATGGTTTTGTTCCTTAACACTATTTTTTAATTTATTATAAAAATATTTTTATACTTTTTTATACTTGTCGTTTCCCTGCCATGTCTGGATCTTGGCTCTTCAGAAGTCTGGCGGATCTGTATCTGTATCCTGGTAACTTTTATATATTCTTCTACACGATGATAGGAAATGAACCTGTTTTGTAACAATGAAAATTAGCTGCTGAATGTATTTTGGGAGGTGATGATTATGAGCATATTGGGACTATTCACTTTGTTTCTGCAGCATTGCCAATTCGGAGCACATTGTTTTCCTCATTTGGCCTGCTATTGTTAGGGCATATTGTTTTTTCCTCATCGTTATATTTTGTTAATACCCACAACAGAATGAGGCTAATTTCTACTTGAATTTGCTTCCGTACAGCGTTGACAAAGAGTATTGGGCTACGACCTGATGTGCGCATTGATGATCGCTCTTATTGGATAACTCGAGTGGCATCTATTTCTGACTCTTTGGCAGTTCCATTAGTGTATCCTCGAATGTTTGCAATTCATAACTTGACACTAAAGGTTAATTATGTGATATTCTTAGCTCCCAACTGTTAACTCTTGACCCTTATATGAGCCTGAGGCTTTATACTTGCTTTCATATAATTGGTGTAATGTATCACTGTATTCTCTGTTTCTTTTGCAGGACACAGTTACCAGTGTGTTGCCATCATCACTCCCACTTTCGAGTGAACATATAGATAATAGTGGAGTCTTTCTGTTGGAAAATGGGGAAGATGCTTTAATATATGCAGGAAAGGCTGTGAGTGCTGATGTTCTGCAACAACTTTTTGGGGTGTCATCAGTGGATGAAATTCCTGACCAGGTGGGTGCCTCATTTTCTTTTCAAGTTGATTTTTCAAGACAAAGTTTCATGATGGACATTTAAATTTCAATTGTAAGTCATCATTGAATTATAGAGTGAAAACATGAGGGTTCTTTTTATAGCATCCTAAGTCACGCATACTAGAAATGCAGGAGTTTAGCAAGTTTTCTTCATGGTGTCTCTGTTTTCTGGCATAAAATCATGACATGGTTCTGTTTTTTTGTCAATATGCTTCTGATTTTTTTAGCAATATGTACAAATAGCACATTAGAAGAAATACAGGTGACAGAAAATTGTCACTGACATAGTCATAAAGGGCTGTTAAAGACCTAATACCTTGAAATCACTAAATCTCAGAAACCAAAGTTCGGCATTAAAACAAAATCCTCTACCAAATCATTGGCATTGGGCCACAAAAAGATATGCTATACCAACTAATAGTGTAGGCTTGATGGGTGTTCCCAAATCATGCTCCAAATCATAAATTCTTAGACACATGGACCCACTGCTGCTTCAGTAGGGGGGCATCATCCATAGTCTTGAGGGCCAGCCTGTTGTTCGAGGTGGCCCATCTACAACCAGGGGCTACCAACCATCATTCTATTCTTCCAAAGATTTTGCCACAGTGGAGATCACTAAGGGGATGCAAGATACTCTGTTGCCCTTAGGTGGGTGTGGTGCCACATTGTGCCAGCCATCTTGTTAGCTCTGCCTCCTCTCCCGCTGCTCATAAATTTGCCTGCATGCATGGTGACAGGGCAGGTGATGGTGAAACAGGATTGAGACTGCGTCTGGGACATGATCAGGTGGGAATTTAATGAAATACTCATGCCGAAAAGGGTGTTCTTATTGTGTCGCCACGATAATAAGTGTTAAAATAGTAGATCTACAGTGAACCAATCAGCAAACACTATTGCAGAAACAGTGAAGCAATGGCAAGTATAACAACACTAATCACAAGAATAGATTATACCAATATGTCTATGTTACCGGATCCGTCGACCCCGGGGGATGGATCCGTGGATCCCTGGATCGGATCCGGATTCAGATCCACCCAGGAACCGGTTCATAAACATTTCCTCCACTGTAAAACGTATCCCGATAATCTTGTGTGGATCCTAAAATTTTGGGTTTTTTAAAATACGAAAAATGAAGGTTTTCCCTGCCATTTTGTATTCCTCTGAATTCTGGTCCATGTGCCCGCCAAAGTAGTTCAGATGGCTGTAACCTGATCTGGCGGGCCGCTTGTACCTACCATTGCGGGGTACCTTGGCTGAGGTCGTCCAAGCACCGGCGGAATCATGAATCTGTAGTCTAAATATTCCACGTTTTGGCATTTTTCTGGGGATATTATCCGTTTAATTTTGCTCGAAGTCCGGCGAGAAATTGTTGGATCTGTAGATTTGAGTGGTTAAGTCTATATAATCCGAGTGCCCCAGGGGTTTTTCAGCACACTGAATCCATTTATGCATTCAGAAACGCAATTTAAACAACAAAAAATTGCAATTTCATGCAGATTTGTGTTGCCGGATTCCGGCAAAAATACCAAAATGTAGAACGTTTAGACAACGCCAATGGTGAAAGGCACCCATAGATGTCCTCGGGGAACAGTGAGCCGGAACAGAAATCGGGACCTGGCCATTTGTTTGGAACAGAAATCGGGGCTGATCATTCGTTTGATATGGAAAAAAGAGATTAGTTTTCGGGAGATGGATACGTAGGTTATAAATTATGTGAAGTTATATTAACAATAACTTTATATTAATAAAATATCTAAAGTTATATTAATATTAATATGTAAAGGACCTATATTAATAATCTTACTATTAAACTTCTAATATATTAAATTAATCTATATTATTAACCAAACTATATAAATTTTAAATATTAAAAGATTATATAGTTATTAAAATGTGTGTGTGTGTATATATATTAATTACATAGTTAAAATTTTATATTTTTAAATTTTGTTTTATTTAAGTTTTATTTTTACAAATTATAAAAATTTTGATTCACTAAGAGCTCATCTTCCTCAAAGGTAAGGAAACAAATTAATGGCCCAAGACCTAGAGGCATCTTGCAAGAGTGGAAGTCTACCCCGTTATGTACCACCAACATGTTAT
>JZKD02S1644824.1:0-10102 GCA_000966675.3 Picea glauca
CCCCAGATTGGACCTCAAAGATCTGGTCCAAAAACTCTTCAAACCAAGGAGGAAGAGGTGAAGAGGGTCGAAAAACTAAAGAGAAAAACAAGGAACAGTCTGTAGCAAAATCCTCGAAGCCACCACCACCGCAAAACTCCGACTCTAGCATCCATCCAAGTTCGATCCCTCAAACCCACGAAGGCTGCCTGGAAAAGAAAAAGGAGTCTCACCAGATTTGGCAGCCTCAGGCATTGAGAAACGAACCAGAAAACACGCTCCGAGACTCCTCAACCCCTATCAGCGGCCGCAAAGGAACCACTGCCACCCGGGCTCCACCCGAAAGCCTGCACTGCCACCACCTGAATCCTCCACAACTGCCGTCTGAAACCCTCGCAAAGCCCATTCTCACTCGCCCTGGAAAGATCTTTAGCCCGCACTCACATCTCCAAGAAAGACCAAAAATACGACTAACGAAACCTAACCGCAAAACCCCAAAAATCAAAACACTAAACTCAACTCTCAAAAACAACTCTCAAAACCGCAAAGGGCTCAATTCATTCGACGAGAAAAAATCTAACTTGAATATCCAAAAACCATACTACGTTTCAAAATCACTTATCAGAGAAAAACCCCACTTCTTCACTTATTAGAGAAAAACCCCACTTCTTCCCAACTACTTTTTCCATATTTCTTCGTATAACAATTGAGTTACAACTATTCAAAAGTTATGTACAAAGTTGTCAAATGATAAAGAAAGATTTTGTAGGGTTATTACATAATTAAAATATGATTAAATGTCTAACTAACTTATTTTATTTTAAAGACTGCTTCTTTTATTTATGTATCTAAAGGACTGGAAATGGGCATTGAAATATACATCGAAATAAATAACTTAAAATATAAATATACGATATTTTAGAGAGTGCTTCTTTTATTTATGTATCTAAAGGACTGGAAATGGGTATTAAAGTATATATCGAGATAAATAACTTAAATTATAAATATACGATTGTTGAAGTACAAAATATTAATTTTCCATGTAATATTAAAGTGATAATATTTTTAATATAAAGAGCCGTATGCCTTTTACAAGAAGGACAAAACTCTTAAAAACAGCAACACTGAAATACAGAAAACTATTCCACCATCATTAAAAGCACATTGTCCAAAAACAAAACTAAAGGGAATAATATATAAACTCGCATTTTATGATTAATAAAGCCCAATAATTGGAAAGTAGTGTATCGAAAAATGTACTTAATCTAAAGCCAATCTTAATTTATAATATAAAAGGTCGTATCCTCAATACTTCTTAGTACCTCCTAGTCAACTACTAAATACAATGTATGGAATCGATATATGGTTTAAGCTAAATGCCTCCGAAATTGATAATAAAAAAAATGGCACATACTACAACATGAATATAAAAGATAAAGCTCCATCGCTATCCAATTGTCTCCTTAACATTCCTTAGTCTATTTCAACTTCATGGACTCGCTTCGATGTTACATGCCCATGATTGTGATGTCCAACTTCCCTAAGGATTTGTACCCTTATTAGAGGATCAACATTTTCCATGAGTTCATTAGTTGTGTATTTCATGTTTCTTTGATCAAGTACATGGCCCATATTCCAATATATACATATGATCCTTTTAGTATATATATTATATTTGATAGAGTTTCTATTCTTAATTCAGTAGGATATTTTCCACTTACTCTCTCTAAAGATTCTTCTATGAGTGATTTTCAACATATTATAGTGGGTATTTCTCTCTTGTAGTTTGATATACCTCCTCTTTTTCATTTACCTTCTAGAAAGATTTTTCTACATTATTGTTGGAATTGACGAATTCTCCTTACAATGAAATATGGTGTTGCATTTTTCCTATTGGGCCTTACTTATTTTAGGATGTGATGATCCCTTATTGACCTCATCACATTTGGAGTCATTGTTTATGCTCCAAGATTTGGTGGTTTTCCAATGGATGCTTCATTTTATTATGATATGAGGCATGTCTGTTAATTATTGGAGTTGGTTCATAATGACATTTTCGAGCCTATAACCACTTGTTCTCTTAGGGTGGTTAGTTTTTTCTCACCTTCTTAAATTCAATCTCTATGCACTAATCTACAATGTATGTCTCACTATTTTTATAGATGATTCTAAAAAAAATCAGTGGATCTCTTCCTTCCACATTTATGATGTTGGTCTTTATTAGAAGTACTATTTTTTACTGCTTCAACCTCAAGAGAAACATGAACTCTTTGTGCATTCATTTAATCAACATGTTATAGTGGATCTTTCCCTTTATGATGTCGGTGCACTCTAGATGCTCTACACTTGGTTTCTTTCAACAATTGTCCAACAAATCAAAATCAACTTAACTATACTTCTACTAGAGGCCACCACCACTAAGTTGTTGAACTGTGTTGGTGTGGGGGATATGGAGTTCAAGGGGGTGAAATGGTCCCTTTGTCAACATTAATGGGGGAAGAAAAATTTATGATGTGATGACTTGTCTTTATGGCCCCCTGTTTTACTCGGGGGGGGTGTTGGAATTATTAGTGTAATTTGTACATGTGGCTATGACCCATTCATATGTATAATTAGTGCAACAATAATCATGTATAAGGCCATACTTTATTCTTCTATTCTATTATTGGTTGTGGTTAATCATGACCTAGTCAACTATGATATATAATCTCAGTAACCCTCTTGGGGAGTGTGCCCTACTTTGTGGATCCATAACCCCTCTTGGAATGTTGTCTTACTTGAGCTAGGTATAAATATACAAAGTCTCAAACTTTATTTGTAAATCATATTTTTATATCATTGAGCCAAGTCTCTCTAATACAAGTGTTTTAAGCCTACATACACTACATCTTTGGTGTTCTCTTGTGGTTGACATATTTTCTCTTTTATGTGAATTTGTGCATATTATGTACTCTCTCTCTCTCTCTCTCTCTCTCTAACACACACACACACACACACACACACTTTTGGTTCGACCCTAGCACATTTCCTTAGTGCTTTGGGTTGGAATTTTGGTTCCATTCAATCCATTATTTATGTTTGTGATCTCAACACAAGTACGCTTCAGTCTTAAGTCAAGAAAGTGAGAAGTGACATCAAAATGGCTTAGAAAGAATTACTCATGAAATATGTGAGTAGTGAAAAATGGAAGGAGAAAAAATATATCTTGAATCAAGATAATGGAGTGCTAAGTCAAATTCTAACCAAAGGCCATTTACATTCACCTCTATATGGTGATCCCTTCACCTCTTTCATGTCCCTTTTCATATTAATGAAGACCATTCACATGATAGATATTGGAATGAAAATGAATCCCTATAAGTAAAAAAACAATAATTAAAACATCATATACAACCTACAGAAGGAGATACCATAGTATAAATTTTATGGTGAAGTCAAGATCAAAACTTGGCTAAGTAAGGTTGACTTTAGCTTCAACAAGAAATACATATGAAATGAACATGACTAGTTACAAGTTACACCTCAACATTTGGAAGGTGCAACACACACATGGGGAGAAACTAGATTAAAAATAATTGCAATGCTTGCATTTCATTAACTAAATAAGTTGATTGCAACTAGGATAAGTCATACATTATTCAACTAATGTGTTTATTCTAGATGGAAATTGTATTGAGAAGTATAATGATAAGTTCCAAGAGCTCAAATCAAATGATAATTGGATTAAAAAAAATTGAGATGGACTTTTTCTTTACAAATATTATGTCATATATATGATCAAAGGAAATAATGTTTAAACCCTCTTATTTGGAAAGTGCCATTATTTATCTAGTATAGAATATTTGAAGAATGGGGTCCTTATGAAGAAAATAGTCACATCCAATCAAATAAGTCATACTTCTAATGGACAAGAATAAAGGAGACAAGGTCAAAACCATGAACCTATTATTTAGAATAACCATCAAAACACACAATAACACAATAGGAAATTGATCCGGATTTTATGAGCAAAATGAAATGACTATAGATTATTAACAGGTGCTTAACACAAGATACAGTAAAACTGGTTTTCTATTCAATAAGGAAATAAGATGAAACTATAAAGTGCAGCAGAAACAAGCTTGCTAGAATGGTGGCGGATTATCTCTTAGAAGAGATGTGATGGTTGCGCTCATTCGCAAGAAGATTCTTACAATGAGGCTCTGAAGGCCTTTTTACAATAAACAGGAATTCCAAAAACCATAGACATCCAAAAACCTAACCCTAGGAGATGAAGCGCCAAAAGTCATGTGGGCCCCGTTTGGGTAAGTTAGTACATCAACTTCTCGGGGTTGTAACTTTTGCATATGATCTTCGTTTTAGGCATATGATAGCCCGTTGGAAAGGTGTCTTCAAGGAGGTTCATTTTGGGGGATCAATCATGCCTTTGGATATCATTGAGAAGCTCTATCCCAAAAAACCTTCATTTAGGCCCTCAAAATGGCCTCAGAAGTTAAAACTTCTAAAAATGGTAAGCTGCCAAAATTGACAGAAAACTATTTTGAGCTAGTTGGAAAAGGTGAGTGGCCACCGATATCCACCTGGATCAATCCTCCCTCCTTAGGAATCAATGGTCTCCATTGTGTTGAGTTCCCCCATCAGATAAGGAAATTTCTGTTGAATTTGGCCCTGGGTGAGCCACTTGCCTTGGTGCAGGATTTGCCCTGCTTTGATGACTTAATAAAGATGGATCATTTGTTGTTGCGTGCCCTTGATCTGTGTGTCCAAAATCTGATCTTTGGATGCTTTTTGTATGCAGTCAGGGTTGATCTTTGTTGGTGTCATCTGCTCTGCTACGTCTGAGGTGTCCAATAATGGTGGGAAATAAGGGTGAAGGAGATCCACATTGAACACTGGGTGTAGGCCAAGGAAAGGAGGAATGTGGAGCTCAAAAGAATTAACCCCCATGACCTTGGTGATGGTGTATGACCCATAACGGAGTGGGCGAAGCTTCCAATCGGTTCCTGTAAGGCGTTATTTCTGCAAGTGCAACCAAACTTTGTCGCCCACCTGAAACTTATGTGGCACCCGATGTTGATCATGGCGCTGCTTGTACTTTTCATTGGACTTATGTAGGATATCCTAAACCTGTTGGCAAATGTGTTGGATCTTCTCAATGAACTAGGTGGATGTGTTAGCTTCAGTTGGAGCAGGAGATGAGTCGGTCAAGGTGACCGCAAGGGGAAGTGCAACATCTATGGGACCCAATGGTTGGAATCCCAACCCCACCTGAAAGGGGTTGTGGTTGGTTGAGCTATGCAGGGCTTGGTTGTAGCTATGTTGGACATAGGGAAGGATCTCATCCCATGTGCGAGGGTGCTTTGAATTATACATGCGAAGGATATGCATAATCATTCGATCGACCTCGGTTTGGCCATCTGTCTGGGGGTGGAAGGCCGTGGATTTGGTGAACTTGGTGTCCAGCAGTGACCAGAGGCTCAACCAGAATGTGCTGAGAAATCGACTGTCCCGATTTGAGACAATGGTTTGTGGGATTCCAAAATGTCCCTAGACTCGTTCAAAGAAGAGCTTGGCAATGTCCTCTGCTGTGATGTTCTTCTTCCAGGAAACTAGAATCACCATCTTAGAAAAGCGATCAACAACCACAAAAACACAGTCATTTCCCTGCTTGGTGGACGGGAGGCCCGAAATGTAGTCCATTGAGATGGATTCCCATGGCCTGTCAGGAGTAGGAAGAGGGGTGTACATGCCCTATTTCTTAGTGGTCGGTTTGGAAATAGCGTAGGAAGTGCAAGACCTGATATACTTGTTGACCTCCTGTCGAAGTTTCAGCCAATAGAAATGTTTCTGTAGCATCGCCACTGTCTTTTCAACGCTGAAGTGTCCTGCCACCCGACTGTAGTGGGCTTCCCAGATCATCTTTGCTCGCTCACTTGATGGAACAAAAATATGGCCCAAACGACAAAACAACCCATCCTGAAAATGGAAATTATCAACAGCTACGTCCGCACCCAACATTTGGTAGGTGGTGGTGAAGTCTGGGTCTGTCTCATAGAGTTGGGGCCATCCAGAGGTCTCATGGTCATAGGATTCTAGCACCGTGGTGAGTGTCATGACTGGTGGTCTATTGAGGCAATCGACGACGTGATTGGTGCTTCCTGTTTTATACTTGATGTTGAGGTGGAATTTCTGCAAGTATGTGGACCACTTTTGATGGTGATCATTCTACATGTTTCCTTGTGTCTGCATGAACTGCAATGGCTTATGATCAGTGTGGATGATTGTCTCCTTCCCAAGAATACAATGTCTCCACTGGAGGCAGGATTGCACAATGGAGTACATTTCTTTTTTGTAAGTAGGGTATTTATGGAAAACATCTAATAGTGTCTCACTATGATAGGCCATGGGGTGGTCATGCTGAGTGAGAACGGTGCCCACCGCATAGTCTGAAGCATTTGTCTTGATCTCAAAGGGTTTTTGTAGGTCTGGTAGTGAAAGTATTGGGGTTGAGCATAAGTGTTGCTTCAAATTGTCGAACGCTTATTGTTGGGACCGACCCCATGCAAATTTCTCCTTACCACCACCCCTGGTTATTTGGCTAAGGGCCCATGTAATATGGGAGAATCCCAACACGAACCTGCGGTAGAAATTGGCAAGGCCCAAGAAGCTCCAAAGATTAGTGAGTGTGGTTGGGGCTGGCTAGTCATGGATGACTTGGATATTGGTTGGATCCACATGTATGCCATGCTGATCAATTGTGTAGCCCAGGTAATGGACCCTGTCCATGTTGAAGGATCATTTTTCCAAGTTGGCATATAGCTTGTGCTATCGCAGGGTATGCAAAACCTGTTGAATATGTTGCAAGTGTTCGGCCCAAGTCTTGCTGTAAATGGGAATGTCACTCAGATATGCCACTACAAAAGTATTGGTGAATGGTCATAGGATATCGGCTATCATCCTCATGAAAGTGGCTAGAGCATTTGTCAAACCAAAGGGCATGACCAACCATTCAAAAAGTCCTTCCTTTGACTTGAAGGAAGTTTTCCATACTTCTTTATATTCTATCAGGATCTGGTGGTAGCTAGACTTCAGATCAATCTTACTGAAGTATTTATCCCCCGTGAGTTGATCAAGGAGGTCGTCGATTCGGGGAATCGAGTATTGGTTTTTTACTGTGATTTTATTTAGAGCCCGGTAATCAATGCAGATTCGTCAGGTTCCATCTTTCTTTTGTACCAGCATGATTGGGCTTCCGCAAGGTGATGAGATGGGATGGATGTGCCCCTTGTGGAGTAGTTCTTGGATCTGTCGCTTGATCTCCTCATTCTCTAACAGAGAGCATCGATACACTGACCCATTGGGCAGCGATGCGTCAGGGGTCAGATCAATGGGGTGCTTGACCTGACAGTGCATAGGTACCTCGGTAGGTGAGGAGAAGATATCTGATTATTCTTCCATGACCTTATCTACTTGCTTCTGCTGTGTGGAGAGGTTGGCCACAGAGACCCTATATGTGGCTGTGATCTTTCTCTTATTATGAGAGTGAATCATGAAGAAGACAAACTTCCCCATTTGAGAGATGACCTTCCTTCATTTCTTAGCAGATATCAAGGAAATAGCACTAGGTGGGACAACCTCGAGTTACCCGTACAATTTCCTGTTAAAAGTAATAATAACACTATGAGACCTAGACTCATATACAACATGACGTTTCCATAAATAAGGTTGGCCCAAAAGAACATCACAAACTTTGATAGGAGAAACATCACACAATACCTCGTCTTTGAAGGGCTTTATGTCATACGACAGTCGACACTGTTGACTGACGCGGAGATCGCTTCCTTGGTGGATCCATCCAATGGTGAAGGGTTGTGGGTGCGGTGTTGTCTGCAAGGCCAGACGATTGATGACCTATACTGATATGAGGTTCTTCTGGCTACCACTATCCACGATGAAATGCAACAGGGTGCCTTTTACCCACATCTGTGAATGGAAGAGGCATTCTCCTTCTTCTGGCTCATCTGGTTCACCAGGCTGGAGCTTGCTGGTAGCAATGGTGGCACTGGGTTCTACGTCAATGATCCATCTTCCCCTTTCTGGTTCTGTCTCAGAGTCTGAACCCACATCTGATTCAGAGGCTTTCACTTCGGCCACCAGTGACTTCTTTGAGTGGCAATCAACAGTGTTATGCCAAGGGCTCTTATGGAAGTCGCACCACTTCCCAGTATCTTTCTTTGTCTTTACGGTGTCCTTATTTTCTTGTAGCTTGGACTGGTTGTCCTTATACTTTCCATATTTTCTCTTTCCTTTGTTCTATGGGTTGGGGTAGCCCTTTCCTGGCTTTTGTTGTGCAGGGTTCCCAGGCCCAAATTTCCACGTCTTTTGCTTGAGCTTCTGCTCGATTTTGACGGCATATCAGCAGGTTGAGCCCAAGGATGAGATTTACAAAAATTCCATTTTGATATAGATGTATCTATGTAGAGAATCGTGATACTTGAGCACCATATGTCGCTCTGAATATTTGATACCCAGCTTGGTGTGCAAGGTATGAAAGATATTCATGAAATCTGGCACTGCTAGGTCTCTTTCTTGTGGCAGTGTGGTCCATTTGGTATACAAGTCGTCATAACTTCGGACAAGGTAGTATTGTTCCTTAATAGCATCCCTAAAGGAATCCCAGGTGGTCGTGACTTTAAATAATGAGGGTTCCTTTGTTTCCTTTTTCTCACAGAAAGTTTCCCACCAATATTTGACATGGGGAACGACTTTGAGGAGCACAAAAGTAATCTTTTCTCTATTCAAAAAGTTATGGACAAAAACATACCCTTCTAGTAGATTCAACCACTTTTCTACATCATCTGTGTCTATCTGACCTTCAAATATAGGAATATCAAAGTTTATTTGTACCTTGAAGGGGATGGCGCTTCCGCTCTAAGAAGATGTGTCGCCTGTTTGTAGTCGCCCAAGGATTTGTAAAAAACTATTCATCATCTCGTTCCCTTGTTGCATGAGGGATTCCTCAATCAAAAGTTTGAAAGGATATCCTTTCCCGTCATCTTTATTTTCTCCTACCATGGTATTTTGCTTGGGTGTGTGAGAGCTTTTGTCCTCAAGAGAAACAAGCTCGAGACCCAACTATTTGTACTCCGACCTTGTTGGGGACATGCATTAAGACGATAAGGAGAAGACCGCTCTGATACCACTGATCTAGATTTTATGAGCAGAACGAAATGAATACATATTATTAACAGGTTCTTAACACAAGATAATAGAGATACAATAAAATTGGTTTTCTATTCAATAAGGAAAGAAGCGAAAACCATAAAATGCAGTGGAAACAAGCTTGCTGGAATGGTGGTGGCTTATCTCTTAGAAGAGATGTGACGGTTGCGCTCATTCACAAGAAGATTATTACAATGAGGCTCTGAAGGAATTTTTATAATAAACAAGAATTCAAAAAACATAGACATCCAAAAACCTAACCCTAGTAGATGAAGCGCCAAAAGTCATGTGGGTTCCGTTTGGGTAAGTTAGTACATCAACTTCCTGGGGTCGTAACTTTTGCATACAATCTCCATTTTAGGCGTATGATAGCCCGTTGGAAAGGTATTGTCGAGAAGATTCATTTTAGGGGCTCAATAATTCCTTTGGATATCATTGAGAATATTTATCCTGAAAAACCTTCATTTAGGCCCTCAAAATGGCCACGGAAGTTAAAACTGCTAAAAATAGTAAATTGCCAAAATTGTTAGAAAATTGTTTTGAGCCAGTTGGAAAAGGTGGGTGGGCACCGATATCCACCTGGATTAGAAGTTAAATGGACCCAGTTGTTATTGGATAAATCCGTGAGTGAGGACACAAACCGATCTCCCTAGATCCACCTGGATCTAGAACAAAACATGACAGAATATACCGCTTTCCCTAGATCTAAGTATTGAATTAAATTGGAAGTGAGAATAAGAGACATACCTCGTAATCACTTCCTTAATCTTTGTTGCTCCTTGCTTTGCTCCAGCACTCTTGTGCGGTCAAGATCAAAACAACACAAACCAACCAAAGTGAAAGCAAATAATATATCCAATAGCTAATCTATACATATGATCAAGGAATTATGTAATAAAGT
>JZKD02S1644824.1:21662-39067 GCA_000966675.3 Picea glauca
TTTCGTATATCATTACTGTGTATTGTGAAGATTATGCTGGATATTTCACTGTTATTCTGTTATTTCTAGCATTTCGTTTCTGTTCTGCACATTTTATATATCTGGTACCTTGCAAAGGGAAACTAGACTAACTAGGAAAAAATCTGTTCCCCAATGGAGTCGCCAATTTTGTTTCAGGATAAATTCGTGAGTGCGGACACAGACCAATCTCCCTAGATCCACCTAGATCTAGAACAAAACAGGACAGAATATACCGCTTCCCCTAGATCTAACTATTGAATTAAATTGGAAGTGAGAAGAAGATATGTACCTTGTAACCGCTTCCTTGGTATCTATTGTTCCTTGCTTCGCTCCAGCACTCTTGTGCGGTCAATATCAAAACAACACAAACCAACCAAAGTGAAAGCAAATAATATATCCAATAGCTAATCTATACATATGATCAAGGAGTTATGTAATAAAGTAAATCTAACTTTATGGGAAAGAAACATATTACTGTATCATATTAAATGTGAAAGAGAGATTACAACCATTGCCTTGATGTCGTAAGGTCCCTTCCAAATGTCCTTCGTTCCCCACACACTTTGACTCCAAGAATTCTGAGACCATAGATCTGATAGCTGCTCACAATCTATATTGACAAAGCAAATCTCAAAGCCACTCTAATCAAGATAATAATTCCAAGCCAAAGAACCATAACCATGAACCCCTTCTCCATGAGATCTCCTCTCCTTTTATAAGTTGAAGAGGATAAGTGAGGAGGTTAGGATGATCCCACTAAATCATGAAAGCGAGTAAGATCCAAACCATTCGGATGCCACCTCACCATAGAAGCTTCTCCTTCGAGAAACCGTACGTTTTTCCCACGTGCTGGAATGTTCGCACCCTAGCTATAGAGCAACCTGCAAACTGTTCGCACCCTAGCTATAGAGAAACCTGCAAACTGTTCGCACCCTAGCTATAGTGCAACCTGCGAGAATTGATCATTCTCGCACCCTGCCTATATAACAACCTGCGAAAATTCCTTTTTATAAGGTTTTTACATAGGAAAAAGCAACTTCTTTTCTCAGGAGAAGTTCTTCTCCCTTCTCTCTTTAGGAACTCAGGCCACTGTGACCCCTCTAAAGGTAACAGATAGGTTTACATCATTAAAGATCATAGGGATGACGAAAATAATGTGTAACACCAGTGAAGAACTTGTGTTTCTAAACTCATACCACACAAGTTATCACAACAAACAAATGAAGAATACGAATACAACTCATATAATAAAAAAATATGAATACAATATAGAATTATCTATAATGTCTTCACATTCTCATATGGGTAGGTGGTACTGTCTTACATAACCCAGGTAGTATCATAAAGAGTAAATTCCACTATGGCTCAAGGTCT
Organism: Picea glauca; assembly: GCA_000966675.3. Lineage (NCBI taxonomy): Eukaryota > Viridiplantae > Streptophyta > Pinopsida > Pinales > Pinaceae > Picea > Picea glauca. The sequence goes on from JZKD02S1644824.1 coordinate 23,058, forward strand.
TCAATCCAAATTTGTCAAAGGTGTGAATCCACACCATCTGAATAAATGAGCCAAAATCAAACATGGGAGAAACCATTTGATTACAGGTCATTGATGTATATTGTTAACCAATGTGAGATAGCCCAAATATAATGATAATGGGCACTAAGGTACCAAGTACATTCTATCAAGTGTGAATATATTTCTTGTCATTGAACCCTTGTATAATATATCAATCAGGGCACATTAATGTATCCCCACTGTCAATAGTGAGGTAACTTTCCAACGATGACTGCAAGCCCCAAGGTACTATGAAATATCTAAATCTCATTCCCAAAGAAAATGATTTGGTGTTTATGGGAATATATCCATTGGAAGGAAGGAATTAGGGAAACCCCCATGAGAAAACATGAGTAAGAGTATTTTAAGGTCTTGGACTAAGGCTTGAAGAACACACCACCAAGTACATCTCTAGCATGCACCAAATGAAAATAGTGTGTGGAAGAGACCCTATGAGAAACAACCAATAATGAAAATTGTTGATAGAGGTGAGGAATTCCACCAGTGATAAAAATGGAAACCAAGGTACAACATGAATCCCAATATGTGAATAAAGGTATTTCCATCAAACACATGGGAAACCACTCCATCAGTGAAAATTAATTAAATGTTAGTTGTTGAGCGCAATGTAACCTATCAATGATGAAAATAGGCCCAAGTTGCTACTGAACCTAGGTCAATCTCTCAGAGCAATGTGTCATAGTCGATAAGAGAAGATTTTTAATGAGAATTCAATGAGGACCTTCCACAATAGAATGTGTAAATAACATTGATAATGATGCAACTAAGAACAACTTGACAACTAGGAAGGTTGACATAGACGATCAAAAATTCCGAGGAATGTAAAACACATGTTAAAGACAAACCTTGAATATAAGCACGACGCAATGATGGCTTGGGAAGCATTTGACACAAGAAGGAACAATGATATAAATCTACAATGCAGGAGACATAGACAAATTCTCCATAGTGATTGGAAGAGTAACTAGCTAGAGGAGTAAAGCTCAAATATCATGGTTCAAATCTTAAGGAAATATTAAGACCGAAATTGTTAATAAGAAGACTCAAAACTTGGTGTTTGTTCAAGAGTGACATAACTGAAACTTCTACCACCAAATTCAAAAATTAAATACCTTAATTCTCCCCCCCCCCTTCTCTCTCTTTAAATATTTTTTTTTGTGTCGTTTTCATATGATGAAAGCCCGACAAATAATAGAAGAATTCCATGATACAGTAGAGGAAATGAGTGTCGTAAGGAAAGAAAATAGCTCCAATCACATAGAACATACCTATATAAAACAAAACGGAAAATAGGGATGTGTAGGATATGGACACTCATCAACATGTTTCCTCTAGGGATAGGGTTTCAAAATGAAAAATAAATAGATGTAAAGGCAAGCAACTAAAGAGAATTCATAAGCGATAAGCAGAAAATGGAAAACTACACTGGGAATTAGGCTCAAAAGAACAAGAAATAGAAGGCAATGCAACAATGCAACTCAAAACATAAACATGGGAGCCCCATAAGGAATCACTAGAAAAATATTGAGATGAAGTCATGAAAATTCCACACAAAGTCATGGTGGGGCTAAGAGGGCTCCCGATCCTATGAATAACTTCAACATGGGAACCAAAATGGAAATAAAGATGCTAACTAAGGCAGACATGATTAGTATGCTCTACCACACAATTTACAATGTGCAATAGAAAAGAGGGGATAAAATCACAACCTAGCGAGATTGAAACTACAATATAATGTCAAAAAAAGGATGGTTAATAATGCAAGATCAAAATGAACCTATTTCTATATGCCAAATCAAAACACATACCTCAAAGTTCAATGAAGATCACCAAAAAGTACTAAATAAAATGTCTCCAAATTCCTATATACATGATCAACACACTAGTCAAGAAGTTAATAAGTCCAATATAAACCTCCAATAACAATGTGTGTTTTATAATACAAAACATTGAAAATAAAAACCTTAAAAATACAATATGGTACAAAGCACTACACAACATTACTACTTACACATAGTACTTCTTCAAGTAGATCCCCTTATGAGGCTCAATCCAAGGATTCTTTTCATAACCAATGAACTCATAGGCTCCTATTGACAATGTGTGGCTCACCATGAAAGGTCCATGCCATACAATTTCAAACTTCCATTCTCTTAATGTATCATGATGTCGAGAATAAACCTAAACCAAGTTACTATTAAATAGAACTCTATGACTAACACATTTATCCTAATGAAAATGGATGTGCCATTTAGAAATATCATGAACTATCGTAGCTCCTTGATGATGTCCATCAAGACATGGTGAAGATACAATACAATTTTCTTCGATGTGGATTGGAATGGAAAATTCGGTTGAAAGGTTTGAAAAATAAATCCAAGACAAAATCAGGTTAAGGCTTGGGATTTCACCAAATGTCCTAAAAAATGCATCCTGAATTTTTTTGAAAGGATCACTATAAAATTTGAATCTCCAATTAATTTGTGATCAAAAGGGCCAAGCTTTAGCGAGATTTCAAGAAGTAGATCATTCTAAATTTTTGTTAAATTTCCATCCACATGCATATCACATGTTAAGGTGGGGTATGGATACTGTTAGCACTAAAGTTTGCCCCATCAATGTTTTTTTGAATTTTCACCAATTTTGGGCAAACTCCACCAAGCCTCATGTCTTCTCAAAACCTCTAATCCAGTGAAGTTCTTGACTTATGATAGAAAACCAACAGATTTACAAAGGACGATTATACTGAAAGTTTCATGTTTCAGTAGCGACCTCCATACACGAAAATTCAAATGCACTACTGAAATTTATGTACGTGATTGTTTTAGAGACCAATTTTCAGCATGATTTATAACTAAATGAGGAGGAATTTCAAAAATATAAAACATGGGTTTTTTCCATAACGGGCCCAATTAGGTGCTTTTGGGAAGTTTTATAAAAGAAGGAATATTTTATAATATTTGAGTGGATCTTTGAAGAGGTGTTTTCCAGATTTTGCAAATTTATGTTTCCTAGAAAAATGCCCATTCAATGGAGCATCCACCTCATCAATTCGACTTGGGGATCGAATCTATCCTCCTCCTTGATAATTTGAGCCAGCACATAAAGGATGGGTGATTTGTTTTATATCCACATATTAAGAGATCATGAGTGGGTTGTAGATACACATTTCTAGAGGAATTTATCCAACATTTGAAAACTATATAGACAACATTTGAAGAGAAAAAAGGGATCTTCCTTTAGAAAGGAATTTAGGGGGATGGAGAGAGACTTTGGGGGAAATATTTGTGTGATTTTATTGTAATACTGAGGCAAATTGGTCTTTTTAATTTCTTGTTATCAAATATTCATGAGAACTTCATTGTCAGTGTATATTTTTCTTTGTGTCTTGTTTCACTTTGTATTCTTACTTGAATAAATTACAGTTGTTGAGCATCAACTATTGACCATGAATTAGATATTCCTGTGTATTGAATCTTCACTGCACTTTCATGTAATTAATGTGTTTTTTTCAAGTATCCCCTATTAATTCTCCATAAATCATGTATATTTAATGGATATTCTATCTTTTGAATGTGCAAATTTGATCTAGCATAGTTCATTTTGTAATTTATATTTGTTCTCCTTTCTCCATATTCCATAATGATAAACCTCTTATCTGATAGTTATCTTGATTTCCTTTGATCCATAAGACATTAACACAAATCTCAATTCCCAATGGCATTTATCACTTATCTACATGTGTTAATCCAATTTTCTACCTTTTATTCTTTCTCAATCCAGTATGCTTGATCAACCTATTCCCAAACAAAAAAAATTCTTTCAAGATGTGGTAGGAATTTATCTTTTTCATTCAAGAGAAATATATAGCACTAACATATTTTGGTGTCATTGTCAAGGATCGGAGAAATGGATTTATCTTCCTTAGGTGTACAAACCCGATCAGTTCTATTTCTTGATGGTGAACAAGAACTAGACACAGAATCTAATTGTAGATCATTCACTTGACAAATCCATGGTTGAAGAATCTAGGGGCTAATATATTTGTCCAGATTGTCAAAGGAATTTGTTGCTATTTTAGCTCGAAGTTTTTCACCTTTAAAATTCTCAGCAATTTCCAGTTATCCATGTCTAATGCCTCATGTAGATGAATGGCAAGAGCACCTTCCCAAGTTTAAAGGAGGTAAGAAGGGAAATCTAGAAAAACACTTGCTGGATCTTCATGAATACATGCTTCAACTGGGTGTTCTTCATGATGATGTATTAATGAAGATGTTCATATATTCTCTTGAGGGAGATTCCAAACAATGGTACAAGTCTTTACCTTATTCTATCGTTTCTTCACTAAAATAATTCCATACATGTTTTCATAATTATTGCAAAAGGATCTACCATGTTGAGCTTCTATTAGAACATTGTTGTGAACATATGGAATTTGAAAGATCCCCTAGAAATAGAGACTAGGAGGATTTTAGTGATGAAGTTGATGAAAAAATATCCTCAATCAGTAATTTTGGAGATACATGTGACAAATTTTTAGATGCCTCTTATATTTTTAATGTTGAAGGTGATTTGAGTTATCAACATGATGAAGATTTTGTTGATCTAGATCCTGGTGAAGGTCAACTATTTATTAAAGACCACATACAATCAGCTTTTGAATAAGTAGGTATGGTTCATGATCATTTTTATACTTTGAATTATTTTAAAGAGTTTTTTATTCAAGAAATGTATTGGCAAGTTAATAATGAATTAATTGCCCTGAATCATAATGAAATGCATGCTAGTCAAAAGCAATTTTAGGAAGATCAGGAGATTGGTTCTGATTATGATTATTATGTTTTACAAAATTCAAAGGCTATTAACCCACCCATTTATGATAAATATTATGATTATGATGTTGAAAATGATAATGAATTACAAGGGCAACCAACAATTTTTTCCTTTACAGAGGTGTTGAACAAAATTTGGTCATCTATATTTTTTCGCTCTTGGATTCATAAAAATATGATTTCAAAAGAAGAAATGTTTTGAGAGATTATAATTCCATGGTGTATCCCTAATTCTCATATTCTCCATGCATTTTTAGGATAAAAAATCTGAGTTCGTATGCTCAATATATCCAGGTTTAAGTTTCAGTGGAAAAGGACACGTTTTCCATGAGGAATAAAGCTAATTTCTTCCAAAATATAAAATTTGTAGGCCCAAGTACCATATTTTATTCATTTTTCTCGGGTCCAAGACCCTTATATTTCTTATATTTCATGGTCCCAAGCCCCTAATTTCTTCTTATTCTTATTATATTTCCACACTTCGAATTTTTTCTTCATCTATCAGACTCGCAGAATCACTCTGCGGACTCATTCCATACCCCCTCACTTCCCTCATCCTTGAAAACCCTCTCTACTCCATTATCCCTTACCTCCCCCCACTCCATACTTATTTTATTTTAGTCCTTCGCAGACTAGTAGACTCATTCCCTACCCATGCTAACCCACTCACCTGCTACACTCATTTTCCCCTCACTCAATAAACGTTTTTCAAGTTGTCAGACTCACAGATTCACATTCCCTCACCCTCCAAACAACTACCTACAAAATACCCCCCTAATTTTCGTCGCCTACAAATATCCCCTCCCCCTCACTTACCCTTCTGTCCACTCTCCCATACTTAACCATTTTTCCAAAGTCTTTTCCATTTAAACCATGGACCAACAAGAGAAGGACACATATCACCAATGAAATTGTTACAAATGGTAGTGTGTGAATGCTTCCAGATGGAAGATTACTATTTGGCAACTTATGACTATGACACATGGCAACATACAATTTGAGACACATGGAAGAATCTTATTGGATAAACATAGAATATTATTAGCCTATCATGGGTGATGACTCAATAATGACTCAGTGATGACTCAACGATGATTTGGCATAGGTGGAGGCTAATTGGTTATCTAAAATATTAATTATTTAATTAATTTTTCAAGGGGTCGAACCCATTAATCTCCATAATCTTCTTCTCGTGTTTCTTGCTAAGTGGATGATACACTTAGTGTTATATACCATGAAAAATCTAATATCCCAATAGATGTGGGATAAGAATTATAAGGAAAAGTCAAAATTTAACAACGAAGGACGAAACACAAATCAAAGGCTAAGATTGCCGCAAGACATAAGATCAACGGTGGTTGAGTCATGAACTTGCAAAGGCCATAACTTGAGTTTTGGTCAATGCAATCATGAAAATTTTATACCATTGAAAATATATTTCGACGAAGAATACAATGGTATAGGTTTTAAAGGTTGAAAGTGGCTAAATTTTTCCCATAAATTGAAATATCAACCAGATTCATTTTTAATAGATCTGTTTGACAACTTAACTTCACGAGCTCATATCTTGAGATTTAGGAGTCGAATTTGGGAAAATTTTATATAGTTGGAAATATAATATGATGAAGATAGCATATGAAGTTATTTACATGGCTGAAAATTTGATTATCACTTCCAAAGAATTAAAACACAATCCCCCTCTTTAAAAGGACAATTAATTATTATTATTTTTTTAAATAAAAATTTATTTAAAATTTTTTTTATTAAAAAATGAAAACGACCCATTTGAAATATTTGGGTGTTAATAATGTAAACTCATTTAAAACACTTAAATTAGGCATTAATTAAAGTGAATGTTTCAAGAAAATAAGTGTATGGGAAATTCAAGAAAGGAAAATCCCTAACTGCTCAAGTAGTTAGAAAATCTCATTTTAAAAAGAGAAGAAGGTCTTCATCAAGGGTTCCATAATCCACAATTATCATAGGGGCAGGGACATAAGGTCAGAGGAAAATCAAGGTACATCCATGAATATAGAACCAAGATTATGATCAATGAAGAGAGATCTCCATCTTCTCCACCCTTTATCTTCTTCTACACCATTTCTCATAGTTGTATTCTTGAATATCTTAATTAGGCACAAGGATGAGTTGTGAGTGTTTTTCTTGTATTGTTCAAAATAATTTTTCTTATATGATCATGGAGTATTTACATCCATATACATGACTGTCAAATATTTTGTAATGAAGAACATTTTTCATGAATAAAACTCCACAAATAATTTACTTCAGGGTTGATTTCGATTATATCTTGTAACTTTGAGTCTTAAGTATGAGATTTGAAATTGATCAAATGCTCTTTTTGATATTGATAGTAATACTCTTTTAAAATTCTTTGATATGATCAAATCATTCTCTCATATTTCTTGTGAAGGATATATGGACGCATTTATGTATGATTACAAAGATTGTGTATGTGATTTTGATCACAAAGAAATTATGATGTTGAATCCCTCCTTCAATCTTTTCTGTTTTTTTAAAATACTTCTTTTTGCACATAAATATCAGGTTAGGTTATTTAAGAACCATTTTTATTGGATAAATTTGAGAAATAAATATCTAGGGTTTGCTTCTTTAGCATTCTCCTAAACCAATATATTCAAGATATAGATTTTAGCCAAAGAGGAGTACCACCTCTCTAAAAACGCAGGGGGATTCATATCCTCATGAGGTTGTCATTTCGATCATGATAGATTCAAACGTCAACAAGAGGATTTTCATCATTAGTATCAAGATGGAAGTGATCTCATTATCAATGAAAATCATCCCAGATATGATGAATACCCAGATGATGAGGAATTAGAAAATTAGTTGGTTATGTCTTCTTTTTCACAAAGTGTTGACCAACAGTTTCCACAAATAAGTGAACCTATATTTGACATTCTTAAACTGAAAATAGAGGAATTCATCGATGAGAAGTAGGAGTTTCTTCATTCCTTCCAGGATCTTGTGGCAATTTACATGGATTCTAAATTGAACAATGAATTTTCTATCTTGACCTTAATAAGGATGGAATTCCAGAACTGTAAATATGGGCTCCAATATCATTTTTTGTAGTTTTTAGTTTCTCTTGTCCTATTGATGATCAAATATGGAAGCATTATTAAGTTATAAATTGACCATTTACTTGTATGGTTACATTCAAAATGTGATTTCACATGAGTAGAAGGATTCAATTGATTAGCTTAGGTGTATGTATATAAATAAGCTCACATTCTGAGCATTTGGTTTTCATCCTGATTTGGTGTGCAGGTTTTCATCCTGATTTGGTGTGTAGTAGATTAGCTAAATAAAGACTCCATAGCCCAATGGAGAAAGGCACTAGAAATTATATTTTCATTTTTCTCGACAGCTTGGTTTGCAATATGTTTTGGTTGCAGTGGGAGATGAATGGTGTTGATCTCAGAGAAAAAACAATTTTCAAAACTTGTTCGATGGAAAAGGAACTATGTTTTTCATGTTCTTAGTGCCTCATAGGGAGAGAACTATCCCCCGTTGGATCCAATGTTAGCACTAAAATTTACCCCGTCAATTGTTTTTGAATTTTCACTAATTTTGTGCAAACTCTGCCAAGCCTCACATATTCTAGTGAAGTTCTTGATTTATGGTAGCAAAATTAGAAAATTTGCAAAGGCAATCACTACTGAAAGTTTCATGTTCTAGTAGTGAAATCCATACATGAAAATTCAAATGCTCTACTGGAAGTTCTATACATGATTGTTTTAGAGGCCAACTTCCTGTGCAATTTTTGACCAAATAAGGAGGAATTTCAAAAATCTAAAACATGGTTTTTTTCCAGAATGAGCCCAATTAGGTGCTTCTAAGGACGTTTCTGGAAATAAGGAGCAATTTATGATATGTGAGTGAATATTTGAAGAGGATTTTTCCAAATTTTCCAAATTTTTGTTTCCTAGAAAAACACCCATTCAATGGAGCATCCACCTCAACAATTCAACTTGGGGATCAAATCTATCATTCTCCTTGATCATTTGAGCCAAAACATAAAGGATGTATGAGTTGGTTTTAGATCCACCTATTAAGGGATCATGAGTTGGTTGTAGATCCACATTTCTAGAGGCAGTTATCCAGCATTTGAAAACTATATATACAACAATTGAAGAGAAAATGGGGATCTTTCTTTGGGAAGGAATCCATGGGGATGGATGTTGGACAGACCGACTACACTAAGAGGGGGGGGTGAATAGTGTAGGGATCTTTTTACCAAAACTTTCCTTTCACAAAACTAATAAGTTAGCAATAACCATTTATTCATTACTTATTGTTGTCATTTATAATCAGTTACATGTGAACATATATTAGCAATATATCATCAAAAAGTCATCACCATAAGGAACACAAAGAACACAAGATGTATGTACAATTTTCTTTTTATTACGGACTACAATCCTTGGGTTATCATCAACAACTAAATAGAGTACAACTCTACAAGAGCACCATATCTATAATGCAAGAATCATCTTACACCCTCAACACCAACTGAGATGAGGAAACAATCATCAAAATATATCAATCAGTCAACAGGTACACGACCTGTCAGTAGTGCAACACACATATGTACGTGCCCTACCAGTAGTATAGCTCACATATGTTCGTGGATAGTCTGTACTACAACCTACGTATCACATCCGAGTTTCTTAGGGTTTTTCTCTTCAAGATCAACTCAGATCCTCTGCAACCAATTCATCATTCTCTTCTGTCTTTCACTATCCAAACTGACCCATAACTAGTCACAACACATCCAAGCTCTCCAACAACTAACTCATGCTTCTCAACCATACAATATGAATGCTACTCATCATGTATAAGAAACCAGTATACTATAGAAATCATATCAGTAATGAATCATAAGAGTGATGCTCACTCAATCAACCAACACAAACCACATCACAACAGCCATACCAATAATTCCCTAAGCATTCACTACACAACAAGCAAGAGTATCCATCAAGACAACAATGTAACCATACTAGAATTTCTATGGCAGATCTGAGCCCATAGACTGCGGATCTGGAACCTGCTTCAGTCTCAAAGAGCTTGTCATCAGCTCAACCACAAGTCTTCATGACTTCATCCAATGTATGCACCATGTACTCATTCATCCCATGTATGTATGCTCCCTGGCTCACTACAGCCCATGTATACCTCAGAAACTAAGGTTTCTGAACTTCCGAGACTTTTTCCGTCATGATATCAGACTTACCGAAACTTTGATGCGTCCATTCTATCCTATAGATCTCCTCTCTCACATAAATGATATTCAATACATGCTCAAGAGATACACATAAGATATACCCAAAATATATATTTCATAAGAGACCCTTTCCTCTTATTTATACTCTCCAAGTAGCTTCCTTAGAAGCATCTTCTAGGTCACTTAACCCACTTCTAGGTCACTTAACCTATTTCTAGGTCACTTAACTTATTTCTAGGTCACTTAACCCATTTCTAGGTCACTTAACCTATTTCTAGGTCACTTAACCTATTTTAAGGTTAACCACTTTCCATAATTAGAAATTTCTCCGTTTAAATGTTCCTCCTTGACTTTGTCACTTTTCTTTACCATTTAAATAATAATTTCTTATTTGCAAGCTCTTTGACTTCTTTGACCTTTTGGGGCTTCAAGCCTACATACGAGGGTCCCTCATCTTCATAGGACCATAACTTTCAAACCATGAGGAGTTATGTGACATTCCACATACCACCAAAAATGGCATGACAAGCACTATCCATCTAAGATACTTTCACCAACAACTTCATTGATATTTATCTCATTATTCCACATATAAGAATGGGTTCTCCAACCATACTTCTAGGATAACTCAACTGTAAAGTGTCTTACCGTGAGGGATTTCACCGTAAGGGGACCACTTTGGAGTTCATCCATTTGTGCACCTTATCAACCATGATAAGAAAATAATGAGTCATCTTTACATCAAACCAACTATGCATCATATATCAAAGAAACCACATTGATCCATCTTCATATTTGCATCATGTATTAATGACAACTCATTGATCCATCTTCATCTATGTATCATCATATGACTATGATTCCACTTCACATCAATCCGTTATCATCAAGGACAATACATATTACATTAGTGTTCTATGACAAGACATCAATCAATCAATCAATCCGTTGGCATCAATCAATTAGTTGGCATCAATCAATCACTTGACATCAATCCTTTGATATCAATTAATTAAACCTTTGGCATCAATGACAACATGATCCAACAATCTCCCCCTTTTTCATTGATGGAAATACCAACATTGATGTCAACACCAATCATTGATGTCAACATGTAGACAAGGCATGCTCTACATTAATAGTCATCAATCACATCAGTGTGACTATCTCTCCCCATCAGTAATCATCAATCACATCAATGTGAGTATCTCTCCCCCTTTGATATCAATGGCAAAGGGTCATTCTCCTCTTGGGGCTACTCCCCATGCTTAAACTTTCCTTGGAGATGCTACCCCTACCTAAATTCCTTTGATCTTCCTCTGAATAATCTCTCCCCTTTTTGAACAAGGGATATCACTCTGATGTAATGTTGAAGATACATCACTCATACTCCCCCTGGAAATATGCCTCTGCGATATTTCTCTAAATATAGGGCTCTTTCCTAGTATGCATATGATAAATATCTCCTCCTAGAATCATGGTAAGAAAAATGACTCCCCCTATGGGTATGTCTCGCCCTATCTTCTCTGTAAAATGAACAATATTGTACCAATTGATGATCCTTGGACCTGTCCATGCATCAAACTCGTCCCATACCAAACATCATGAAGAAAAATATATGTCAATGAATGAACAAATACATTATGTACCAAAACATGTGCCAATAATATACCAATCACATGCCTCCATCAACATGACAACCATGTGCATCTACCAATATGTCAACCATGTGCATCTACCAATGGTGTACTTTCATCCAAACATATACCATCTATGAGTGTACCAAACATGTACATGAACATGTATCACCACTTGTACCAAGTAAGTACATCAACCATGCACCAATATCACAACAATACGAATCATCATACATGTATGCCAAATCCACAAAACATGTGCCAATCAAACTGCTAGTAGGTGCGTTTATCAATGTACTAGAAGTATACCAATCATGCATCAACTATATATCAAGCTATGACTCATCAATGATGTACAACATGAACACCTCATCAACTCCCCAACCACATATCCCAATATGTAGTCCAACCATATACCAAATGCATGCATCAAAACATGCTATATCAATGAAACTCAAATATGTACCAACCATGTACCACAATAGATCAGCCTCAATCCTCCATTCACTACAACAAATACTAAGAATCAAACAACATTGTGATACAATAGATCAATGATATCTCTAGCTAGAATCATCAAGATATATCACATAACCAAGGTACCATAACTTCACTGTCATAACCACCATTGTTCTTCAACATAAAATGACCCAATCCATACTCATGGGTTAGTGCCATGCATCCAAGATAGTCTTTCATTTTATATCATCACTTTACATAATCCAATATGTAATCATGAAAATCTGCAACAAACTATGTCATACCCTACAACACAGAGTTAGACCATCACATCAAGCTGCAACCCATGTGCATAGCCTTTTTCCCTAGGCTTTACCACATATATGCAGCCTGCTACACAGACATCTCATGTATGTACACAACCTATTCAAGGCCAACCTGTGTATGTATGCGACTGTTACCACTATCGCCTGTGTATGCTTTAGTAGATGACACACTTGAGCTTCCCTCAAGGCTTCCATTCTTCTCTGGTTATTCATTCTTCTTCACCCACTTCTGAAGGAGTCCCTACTTCTCAAAACTTGAGCTTTGAGCTTCCATATTTTCAAATATGTCTCCCTTCCTTACTTCATTCCTTCTTCTAGTCATGCTATATGAAGTCCTCATCATGGACTTTCTTCTTGTGTTCCAACAATCCTGGGATTTGTGGCCAAATCCACTACAATTGTAGCATCTCATGTTGTGACAATGAACAACAATGTTTGATCACATCTCCAACACCTTATGGTGTTATTAAATCTTCCATTATCTCTCCTTGCATAATATCTACATTCCAAATCTTTGTGACCATATTCATTACATGAATAACATTGACCATGAAAAATACTTTCATACCTTTACCTTTGCTTTGGTGTCCATCTTCTTTGAGGTGTAAGGATGGCTTCTTGATGTCTTCCTTGCTTTGTTATTTTGAAACGTTCATCCCATTTTGTAGATGGTTAACTTGCAAAATTATCTTCATCCTTTGAGAGTGAGGGACTTACCTCGTGCTTCTTTGAGGTGCTTGCTTCAGCATGTGTAGCTTCTCCCTTGTATCCAAAACCTGATTTATCATTTGGTGATCTTTGACTTTCCAAGATCTCATTCAAGATTTGTGAGCTATTCAAGAATTTGTTTGAATTTTCTACTTTCTTTCTAAGATCAACAACTTCAGCTTCTAGCTTATGGCATGACTCTTCCTTTTCATTTACTTGATTCTTCAATAGTTCCTCTACCCTTTTGGCTTCTTCAATTTGGGTCTTGAGATGAACAATAATTTCAAAACTTTTGTTAATCTCGTCATCTACCTTATTCTCTTATTTTTCCTTCTTTAGTCTTGTGATCTCTTCTTCCTTTTCATCTAATTGAGTCTTATTACTTTCTTCTTGTTCTTTGAGCATTTTCTTTAACTTCAAGATGTTCCTTTGAGTCTTCTTAAGAAACGTTTTACTTTTATCCAATAGATAGCTATAGTCTATATAATAATGGTCATTGCTATATTCATATAGACCTCTTTCAACTTTCTCTTTAAGATTTGATAGTTTTTCTCCTACTTCTTCCATGGGATAACAATCAATTGATTCTATCCAAACTACTTCTAGATTTTTTTCTTCACTTGTAGATAAAAATTCAACATCACCACATTTTGAATTATTGCAATCAAGGGTTTGTGGAGATTCTTTACCTTCATTTGAAATGTCTTCAAGATCTTCCTTTTTTCCAACATCATCATGTTTAGAAATAATGCAATCAAGAGTTTTTAGAGATTATTTACCTTTAATGATCTTGATGGAGTGGTCTTCAATATTTTATTTCTTGCTTTGATATGCCTCCTCTAGATTTAGCCATAGATCCTTGGTGGAAGTGCATTGTCCCATGCTCTCTTTGATAGGGCTTGAGAGTCCACTAAGAATGGTCTTGAGAGACAATGCATCATTCTTCTTTCCTTCCCTTTGAGCTGCAAAATTTTATTTTTTCTTTAATGGAACTGATCCACCAATGGGTTCCTTCCAAATACCCGCTCCCATTTCCTTCAAATGCACTCTCATTTCTATTCTCGAAGTAGAATAGTTTTCCTCATCAAGGATTGGAACTTCATCATCCATTTATGTGTCTATGGATCTCCTTCAAGCTTGTTAAGGCTTATAGTCAAGGCCCACTCTGATACCAATTTTTGAACACACCGACTACACCGAGAGGGGGGGGGTGGGTGAACAATGTGGGGATCTTTTTCCCAAAAATTCCCCTTCACAAAACTCATAAGTGAGCAATCACCATTTACTCATTACTTATTGTTGTCATTTATAATTAGTTACATGTGAACCTATATCAGCAACATATATCATCAATATATCATAAACAAGTCATCACCACAAGGAACACAAATAACATGAGATGTATGTACAATTTTCATTTTATTACGGACTACAATCCTTGGGTTATCAAAAAAAACTTAATAGAGTACAACTCTACAAGAGCACCAGCTCTATAATGAAAGACTTAGCTTACACCCTTAGCACCAACTGAGATGAGGCAACAATCCTCAACAAATATCAATATGTCAACAGGTACACGACCTATTAGTAGTGCAACACACGTATGTACGCACCCTACCAATAGTACAACTCACATATGTACACAACCAGTCTGTACTACAACCTGTGTATCACATTTTAGGATTTTTCTCTTCAATATAAACTCAGATCCTCTGCAACCAATTCATCATTCTCTTATGTCTTTCACTGTCCAAACTGACCCATAACCAGTCACAAGACATCTAAGCTCTCCAACAACTAACTCATTCTTTTCAACCATACAATATGAATGCTACTCATCATGTATAAGAAACTAGTATATTATAGAAATCATATTAGTACTGAATCATAAGAGTGTTTCTCACTCCATCAACTAACACAAACCACATCACAACAGCCATACCAAGAATTTCCTAAGAATTCACTACACAACAATCAAGAGTATCCATCAAGACAACAATGTAACCATACTAGAATTTCTATGGCAGATCTGAGCCCATAGAATGCAGATATGGAACCTGCTTCAGTCTCCAAGAGATTGTCATCAACTCAACCCCAAGTCTTCACGACTTCATCCACTATACACTCCCTTTCCTCATTCATCTCACGTATGTATGCACCTTGGCTCACTACAGCCTGCGTATACCTTAGAAACTAGGGTTTCTGAACTTCCGAGACTTTTTTCGTCATGATATCAGACTTACCGAAACTTTGATGCATCCATGAGATCCTCTAGATCTCCTCTCTCACAAAATATATCTTCAATACATGCTCAAGAAATACACACAAGAGATACCCAAAAGATATCTTTCACAAGAGACCCTTGCCTCTTATTTATACTCTCCAAGTAGCTTTCTTAAAAGCATCTTCTAGGTCACTTATCCCATTTCTAGGTCTCTTAACCCATTTCTAGGTCACTTAACCGATTTCTAGGTCACTGAACCTATTTCTAGGTCACTTGACCCATTTCTAGGTCACTTAACCTATTTCTAGGTCACTTAACCCATTTCTAGGTCACTCAACCTATTTTTAGGTCACTTAACCCATTTCTAGGTCACTTAACCTATTTCTAGGTCACTTAACCTATTTTAAGATTAACCACTTTCAATAATTAGAAAGTTATCCATTTAAATATTCCTCCTTGACTTTGTCACTTTTCTTTACCATTTAAATAATAATT
>JZKD02S1644824.1:55123-73622 GCA_000966675.3 Picea glauca
GAAATCAATACCCAACTCAACTATGTGCCAAATGTAGCCACCGATATCCATAGCTTAACCAATGAAAACAACATATCAACAGTTACAAAAATAGCCATAGGCACCATATTAAAAATATATGTATGAATATCCATATACCTTATGAAACCAAAGATTGAGTGGGCCAAATGAGAAGCCAATCCAAATACTTATGCATTGCAATTTCAACGAAATCCAATCACACAGTCGATATAAGAATGTCCAATGAGTAAACCAATGCTTGTGAGAGTGTTATACCATATCGTTCAAACACCGACATGCACTACAATCATGTTCTCGCCAATGCATTAATCAAACGTTTAACTAAGGTGCCAAATCAAAATTACATAAAATTGATATGCCAAGAGCCATGATAAGGATCAACAATAAGGATTACAAAAGATAAATCAGGACCTTGACGCAATTTAATGAATCAATGTTTTAGGCAATTCATAAGATGCGAATCCGAAGGCTAAATGTCTTCAATAAAACCGAGTTATATAATCCATCGAAGTATGAAAACCAAACAAAAGACATTGCCGATCATGTAAAAATCAACAAAAAGATAAGCGCAATACGGATGATGACGCAAAAGATATTGGCAATTGAGACGATGATCGAAATGTGAACTTGAAAGGAGAAATCTTCATGCTTATAATTGTGAAGACTTAGCGAAGATAGGTGTGCGGAAAGGCGCAAAGAATAAAGGCATCGTTCATTTGAAATTTGCGACGAAAAATCAATGTTTGTGAAACATTGGTGTAGGCAGCTTATGAGACAATGAAAAATGTGAATTGGCTGCCAACAGAGTGATAATTATTGTCATTAGTGCATGTGTGAGTCATGTATGTGCTAGCTACACATGCATGCCTTGCACATGTACACTAGTATGTATAAGTGTTTTAAATTGATGATGTTGTTTATTTGATGTGGATGTATGAATCATGTGTTGTTACCCTTGTATTGTAAATTAATCAAACTTCGAGACAAATTTTTTAGAAGGGTGGTTGTATGTAACAACCCAAATTGATTCATTTTTATCATAGTTTTTTTAATTTAAATTTAATTGATTATTAAAATATATTAAATGAGTCTTTTATTATTTTTTTATTAAAAGGTGGGTGAAGTAATTAATGGGGGATAAGGTTGTTGGGGAATTAATGGGGGATAAGGATGTTGGGGAATTAATAGGGGGATAAGGTTGTTGGGGAATTAATGAAGGGGATTTGAGAGAGGGGGATAAGGAAGAAGGGCGGGACTTGGAAGAGGAACTGATTTTGGTTGGAGAAATTCTAAAAGATAGGGAAGGGGAGAAAATTGGGAGAACAATTTTTTTGGGGAACTCTCACAGGGCACTATTGTTTTTGGTAATTTTGGGCTCAGGGACCAGGAGACTGGAAGGATTCTCATAGATAGGGAGCTGAAGAGGTTGTTCCTAGTTGGCTGGGAGGTTAATATTCAGTTGGGAAGTTTGGGCAAGCACTAGAGCAAGTGAACCAGGGATGAATCAACCAAATCTGCAGGTGGAGGTATAAATTTTACCAGATTTTATGTCATCCTTATGTTATTTTTATTGTTTTGTTATCATTAATATGTTGCTATGTTGTTGGTATTGTGATGTTGTTGTTGTTGTCATTATGTTGTTATCATTAATATGCTATTGTTGTTTATTCCTGGTATAAGAAAATAATGAAAGAAATTATAAACTAAATTCAGTCATTTCAGTAGGATATTTTAGAAAATATTAATTTATTTTTGAGTCCTAAAAAATAGTTAGGCTTTACAGGTCATTCATCACAGTGATCTAGCCCCAGTCACAGGTTAAAGCACAATGTATGTTGATATTCTATATCTACATGTTTCAACTCTCAAATAGTTAATACGGGAGTAACGTTGTATGGCATTGAAATAACTTCAAGACTATCTTTTTTGAACAACCATGGATGGGTATAAAAAATCCTAGATATTCTCATAAGATTTTAGAGGGGGAAATTACATAGTTGTTACCACAAAAGGGGAAAATTTATCCAATTGTAAGAAATGGTTTAACATTGACCCATGCACGAAAGAGAGTGTGGTTAAATGATGTGTTGTAAGTAAATTATAAAGTTGGAGGTAAGGAAATATCTAAAAGTTCTTCCCTAACATCATATTGCGAAATATTTTATTGTGTATTTCTCTTTGGCAAGCTCTTCACTATTGCACCCACCACCTTAGATCACCTAGTTTGTCCTACACTTGATTCTTGGGTATCTAAACACTTAGCACTACATGATGGGATAGTAGGTAACAATCTCGAGTTGGCTATTCTAGACACATTTCTCATAGGCTCAAGAAAATGCCCAAATTTAGTTTTTTCACTTGTATGACCAACTTCACTTATGGGGTTAGGAATAACTATAGGAGATATACTTCCATCAACATATAGAAGTTTATCTTGAAAATAATTCTTTAGCACTTACTCAACAAGAGAATGTTATTATTCCTTTGCATTGTGAACAACCACATACAACCCTTATTTTAAAAAAATCACCCCAATCATTTGTAGGGCATCCCACCTCCTGTGACACCCTAGATGTGGATTGTTCTAGGAAATTTTGTTCATATAAATATCTCCCATATGCACCACATGGAATATTGTTAAAAAGTGGCCCACATTGAAAAGGATGATTTTAATTATGCACTATTTGAGAGGAATGAGCCTACATATTAGGATTAGGACTTGAACTTAGACCAACTACGACTGGGAGTAGAACTTAGACTTAAACTTAGACTAGCCCCAAGTCCCCATAGTTGGGGACCCCCTTTCATTTTATCTTTCATGGTCCATGCCTAGGGCTTTATGGCATCACAAATTCCCAATGTGATATAAAAATGGTCATTTCAAATACATTTGTAACATGAAGTATGGTTCTCATGGTTTTCCAAGAAATGCTCTAGGGTAAAACGCCAAGGTACAAGATCATAGAAACTTTCTTATGGATGCATAGGCCATTCATCACAATGATTTTTATGGTGTTGATTAAACAATGAACAAAAAGAGGGATTTTTCATCACAACTATGACACATTGCATACATTGTATATACAATGTAGAACCTAAAATAAAAACAAATAAAGGTTGATGCAAACTTAAAACTTATGTCAAGTTATTTGTGTACTTTTAAAGAAAAATAGGGTTTATGGCCATTTACATGATGAATTGATGATGGAAACAAGTGGGTGTGTGAGTCAAATTTGAGTCCAAAAACCCTCCCATATTTTTAATGAATGTGAATAGTCTATCCATGTCAAATTTCAGTGCATACATAAACAATCTGAAAAACTTTCAATGTTGGCCCCATTCATGGGTCATTGTTGCCCATGTCTAGTCCTAGTACAATTTATTTTCGTTATTCCTTTTAAAATTTGTTCGACAGTACACACATTCCCACATCTAGTACTACAAGGGAATATTTTTATGGTGTTGATTAAATAATGAATGAAAAAGAGGGATTTTTCATCACAACTATGACACACGTACATTGTATATACAATGTAGAACTTGAAAGAAAAATGAAGAAAGGCTGATGCAAATTACTTAAAAATTGTTTCAACCAATTTGTATACTTTGAAATAAAATTAGGGTTTATGGCCATTTACATGATGAATTGATGATGGAAACAATTGGGTGTGTGAGTCAAATTTGAGTCTAAAAACCCTCCCATATCATTAAGGCATGTGAATAGTCTATCCATGTCAAATTCAGTTCATACAGAAACAGTTTGAAAAAAAATCCAACGTTGGCCCCATTCATAGGTCACTGTTGCCCATGTCTATTACTAGTACAATGTATGTTTGTTGTTCCTTTTAAATTCGTTCAACGATACACATGTTCTTGCATCTAGTACTACAAGGACATATTTTATGGTGTTGATTAAACAATGAACAAAAAGAGGGATTTTTCATCACAACTATGATACACATACATTGTATATATAATGCAGAACCTAAAAGAAAAATGAAGAAAGTTTGATGCAAATTACTTTAAAAAAATTTCAACCAATTTGTGTACTTTGAAGGAAAAATAGGGTTTATGGCCATTTACATGATGAATTGATGATGGAAACAAGTGGGTGTGTGAGTCAAATTTGAGTCCATAAACCATCCCATATCATTAAGGCATGCAAATAGTCTATCCATGTCAAATTTCAGTGCATACAGAAATAGTTTGAAAATTTTTCAAAGTTGGCCCCATTCACAGGTCATTATTGCCCATGTCTAGTCCTATTACAATGTATGTTTGTTGTTCCTTTTTAAATTCATTTGAGAGTACACATGTTCCCATGTCTAGTACTACAAGGGAATATTTTTATGGTGTTGATTAAACAATGAACGAAAAAGAGGGATTTTTCATCACAACTATGACACACATACATTGTATATATAATGTAGAACCTGAAAGAAAAATAAAGAAAGGTTGATTCAAATTACTTAAAACTTGTTTCAACCATTTTTTCTACTTTGAAAGAAAAATAGGGTTTATGGCCATTTACAAGATGAATTGATGATGGAAAAAAGTGGGTCTGTGAGTCAAATTTGAGTCCAAAAACCCTCCCATATCATTAAGGCATGAGAATAGTCTATCCATGTCAAATTTCAGTGCATACAAAAACATTTTGAAAAAATGTCAACATTGGCCCCATTCATAGGTCATTGTTTCCCATGTCTAGTCCTAGTACAATGTTTGTTCATTGCTCCTTTTAAAATTCGTTTGACAGTACACATGTTCCTACATCTAGTACTGCAAGGGAATATTTTTATGGTGTTGATTAAATAATGAACGAAAAAGAGGGATTTTTTATCACAACTATGACACACATACATTATATACAGTGTAGAACCTGAAAGAAAAATGAAGAAAGGTTGATGGAAATTACTTAAAACTTATGTCAACCAATTTGTGTACTTTGAAATAAAACTAGGTTTTATGGTTTACATGATGAATTGATGATGGAAACAAGTGGGTATGTGAGTCAAATTTGAGTCCAGAAATCCTCCCATATCATTAAGGCATGTGAATAGTTTATCCATGTAAAATTTTAGTGCATACATAAGCAATTTGAAAATATTTCAACGTTGGCCCCATTCAAAGGTCATTGTTTCCCATGTCTAGTCCTAGTACAATGTATGTTCATTGTTCCTTTTAAAATTTCTTCGAAATTACACACATTCACGCATCTAGTACTACACGGACACATTTTCATGGTGTTGATTAAAAAATGAATGAAAAGAGTGATTTTTCATCACAAATATGACACACCTACATTGTATTATATATACAATGTAGAACCTAAAAGAAAAATGAAGAAATGTTGATGCAAATTAATTAAAACGTATTTCAACCAATTTGTGTACTTTGAAAGAAAAATAGGGTTTATGGTCATTTACACAATGAATTGATGATGGAAACAAGTGGGTTTGTGAGTCAAATTTGAGTCCAGAAACCTTTCCATATCATAAAGGCATGTGAATAGTCTATCCATGTCAAATTACAGTGCATACAGAAACAGTTTGAAAAAAAATCAACATTGGCCCCATTCAGAGGTCACTGTTGCCCATGTCTATTCCTAGTACAATGTTTGTTCATTGTTCCTTTTAAAATTTGTTCGATTGTACACATGTTCCCACATCTAGTACTGCAAGGGCATATTTTATGGTGTTGATTAAACAATGAATGAAAAAGAGGGATTTTTCATCACAACTATGACACACATACATTGTATAGACAATGTAGAACCTAAAATAAAAATGAAGAAAGGTTGATCCAAATTACTTAAAACTTGTGTCAACCAATTTGTGTACTTTGAAAGAAAAATAGGTTTTATGGTTTACATGATGAATTGATGATGGAAACAAGTGGGTTTGTGAGTCAATTTTGATTCCATAAACCATCCCATATCATTAAGGCATGCAAATAGTCTATCCATGTCAAATTTCAGTGCATACAGAAATAATTTGAAATAATTTCAATGTTGGCCCCATTCACAGGTCATTGTTTCCCATGTCTAGTGCAAGGCCTTTTCGTTCTTCCTTTTAAAATTTGTTCGACATACACATGTTACTACATCTAGTATTGCGAGGGAATATTTTTATGGTGTTGATTAATCAATGAACCAAAAAGAGGGATTTTTAATCACAACTATGAAACACATACATCATATATATAATGTAGAACCTGAAAGAAAAATGAAGAAAGGCTGTTGCAAATCACTTAAAACTTATGTCAACCAATTTGTGTACTTTGAAAGAAAAATAGGGTTTATGGTTTATATGATGAATTGATGATGGAAACAAGTGGTGTGTGAGTCAAATTTGAGTCCAGAAATAGTCTCATATCATTAAGTCATGTGAATAGTTTATCCATGTCAAATTTTACTGCATATAGAACCAATTTGAAAAAAATTCAACATTGGCCCCATTCACAGGTCATTGTTGCTCATGTCTAGTCCTAGTACAATGTATTTTCATTGTTCCTTTTAAAATTCATTCAATGGTACACATGTTCCTGCATATACTACTGCAAGGGCATATTTTTATGGTGTTGATTAAACAATGAACGAAAAAGAGGGATTTTTCATCACAAGGAAAAGTTCAAATGAAACGAGGTCAAGATCAGATATATAGAGTGGGTGTGTGAGTCATATTTGAGTTTGGAAATGCACATTCTTCTTTCCACATAACTCATGGGCCAAAGTCCCATGTTTTCAAATAGTTTTAATGAAGATTCTATAGAAATCACAAACATGTTCATTGAAACTTCATTGATGCAATACTATGACAACAATGATGACATCTATGATCATGATGGTATAAAAATGAATGAGCTTCTCTTGGTTTCAAGAATAATTTATCCTCTACTGAACAAGGAAAACCACATGAACATGGAAGCTCATTTGTCCCCTCCCCTCCCCCTCACATCACCCTCAATTCCCCAATACCCAATCTATAAAATTGAAAATAACTGAAAGCAACCTAGTAAGATTCATGCATAGAAACTACAATTTTTTTTTAATGAAGGTAAATAAAATTATGTGTTTGTAAATGATATTTTTAGTTTACCATGTACTTTAGTATATTGGTGACTATTTTCAGGTTTCACATAATAATTAAACAACATGTAACATAGGATATAAAAACATCGCATAAAACTTAAAAACATGTAATTAACCCATGCCATAAGTAAATTATTTTAAGAGAATAATTCATACAAATTAAAATATATAGTCATGTACATGATCCAACTCAACATCTATATAATCATCCTAATTTTGTATATTCATCTTCATCAAACGAAATTTGTATCATCATCCGGTTCAGAAACGGTGTTGAAAGGATTGACGATATCATCATTGTCATCAATGTCATTTTCAAGCATATTTTCATTGACATTATTGGCACAGGGGAAGACCCAGGGTTCAACGCTACAACACCGCACCAACAAAACCCTAACTACTGGCCCTTTCAGAAACACCTGCGAAGTAGATGAAGTCTCACTCGAGGTAGAGGCAGGGGTGGTTGCAAGACTCACGTGTCTACAACCTTAGCTGGGACATAGATCTATGATTTTACTACTTAGTAAGGAAATTAACATCGTCAATTCCTCAATATGCAATCAATACCCACTTCACTGATAAAACACAACTTCGCAACATTCACACTAATCTAATGTACTTAAGCACTTAGCATAGGTACATATATCATATCAAACTGATCAAGCACTAAGCATGGCTATATAGATCAAATCTAACATTCTCACATATAATAAGCACAAAGCATAAGTAGATCTATCTAAATTCATCAAATCACTTAGAAAATAACATGTGAACACATCAAGATAGAGCACAGAGCAGCATAACACAGTATTTACGTGGTTCACCCCCTACCCTGGGGCTATGTCCACCAACTCTTCTTCTTTATTGTCATCATTCAATTGGTTCCAAGCACAAAGCCTCAAACCCTTACTCCACACAGGACAGAAGATCTGCACAGCTCGCTAGATCCTTCTTCCTTGCATTACAACACTCAACCTTCCACAATCTCCTACAAGGACCTGTGCTTATCTCTACAAGTCTCTTACAGTCATGCACTAAGCAGTTACAGACTCTACTTGCACTTAGCATACATTTACATCACATAGATGCACCAGTTCCACTTTTTCTATCTAGACTAAGCATCTATTTATATATACAAAATAGGCCTAAACATGGGTAAACCCATGGGCCAATGTCCCATTCCCATTACATATTCCCACATCCCAAAAAGGACCCAAAAAAGGGGTTGAGATCCCGTGATCTCCGCTTCATCTTGATCAAAATAGGTCAAATAGGTCAAAATGACCCAGAATCTTCCAAAACTTGGTCAAGGGCTAACAAGCCCCCAACACTCACCTATGACTCATCCCAAATCACTTTGGGATGATCAGTTCTACTTCGAACGCATCGAGTTTGGATCAAGCTGCTTCGACTTGCTGCTTTGCTTCGGCTTCTTGCTCAACGAACTCCTGGATCACTGTGTCATTCACTGGCCCTTCTAGGCATTGTTTTGTCATAGTGACAACCTATTCTAGCTCTTCTCCTCGACTTTCAACCTCTGTGAAAAATTGGCATGCCTTATATTGCATAGGTTGGAGCCGTTGAGTTACTTACATAAATTTTCTCTAGATCGTATGGATCTGTTGTTGGGAGGTGTGTTGCTCTTGAGATCTCTTCATTCTGTCTATAGCTGATAGGGCCTTCAGCTACACTTGTAGTGTGTCTGTGTGCTACTTCGCTTCCTGGAGCTGCAACTCCAGTGCCTGTAACTCTGGATTCTCAGTGAGCTTATCATACATTTGGGCACTATGATTACTCAGCTTCTTGCACTCCCTGGCAAGAGCCTTCAATCTCTCAACTGCGCTGCGGGTAGTTGCTTCCCTTTGATCTCTTACATATTGCGAGGTCTCGGTCACTACGCGTAGCTCCAAATCTGCTATACGTTGTTGTAGTTGTTGAATCACTTCTTCAAGGTGTGCCACCTACTGTGGAACTCTCTCTTCGGCCTTTACTTCCACAACTGTCACAGAGAGAAGTTCTATGTTGACCCTTTCCTTTACTTCGAGTTGCTCCACAAGCAATTGTTCCTTGCTTTGTTGTATTTGTGCTCTTTCTTCATTCCACTTCACTTGGAGAGAAATCTTTTCCCATTCTGCAGTGTTGCGTTGCTCTAAAAGGTCTCCCTGTACTTGTGCTAAAGCCTGGGTGGATTGTGTTATTTCTTCCTGTGCTCGTCGAAGGTGAGCTTCGACTGTATCAGCAATTTGGTGGAGTTGAGTTGACTCATCTCCCAGTTATGGTGTTTCCAATGGTAGAGGCACAGTGGAAACTACGCGGCTGGACTGTAGTGTCTGATGCACCCCTTGAAGTTCAACCTTAATTTGATTGTATATCTCCTCCTACTGAGCCTCTTGCTTCTCTGCTATCTCCAACAAAGCATAGTTCAAGGCTTCTATGATGAAATAGAAGTCATCTGAGGTGAGATTAGTCTGCATTTTGGTCATAGAGGCTTTCGATTTCTTTCGAGAAGAAGGCTTCGAGGGGGAAACCCTCCTTTTCTTCGAGGGATCCTCCTCGTCTCTAGGTAGTGTAACCTTGCCTTTCTTGTGTTCAACTTATACTCCATCTATTTCTCTGCCATATCCTCTTTTCTCAGGTGAGATGGAAGCAGTCTTTGCTAAGGTACTGCTTACGTCTTGGGCTTCTTCATTTTTCTTTGTCTTCTTGGGCCCAGGTGTATCATACATTGCTTCAAGACTATCAATGTCGGACATCTCCGCAGGATCTACTGGAATGAGGAGGTTCATCGACTAGTATTTAGTAATATCTTCTAAGTCCTCCTCTGTTATCTTGTAGTAAGACTGAAATTGTTGCTTGTTCTCATCAGCGTGCATTGTAATATAAATGAAATGGTGGTCTGCGTTGAATTTCATTAAAGGATGAAACCTGTGGATATTATTTGGTGTGATACGAGGCTTGGACTGGATAGCTATCTTCATATGGTTGTAATATGTATGGAATATGGCATTTGACTTCCATTTCTTGTTCATGTCACTATAATACCACAATGTACTAAAATTTGTGGCCAGAGGTTCAAAGGGCTCGATGTCTGGGAAGGTCACACCTTACAACATCTCCCATGTGATGAAAGTGATCAGGATTAGAAGCCAGCTAAAGTGGAATTCATATCCATGATCTTGCACTTCCCTGCACTCCAGTTCCAACTGGTTCACAAGGTACTTCACCCAATTCATTTGTAGGCCCTCCGCGCACTTTCCTATGAGGTCAACTACAAAGCCAGTCACTCGGGTGGGTCGGTTCTTGTGGACTAAATTTCCTGCAATCAATTGACAGGCTAGCTGCATTGCGCCACTCAGGATAGAAGCTACCTTGTAGCCTCGCGTTCCCTTCTCAACATCTCCATAATTTTCCTTGATCCTTTGTGTGAGAGTGTGATCCATGGATTTTCCAGGGTAGAAATCCTGTGGGTTCGGTCCTTGGATACTCAAACCTGTGATCCGATTTATCAACATCGGATCCACTATGATACGAGGGTTTAACCACAAGTATTTTCCATGGTAATAGGAAAACAACAGTTCAACGCATGCATTCACTTCTTGGTGCCTTCCGAAGTGAGGAATCTTCATGACATTGAGTAGTGTGGACTGCGTGAGGTTCATAGTCCCTGACTGGGGAACTGTCTTCTAATTCTTTCCTTTTGTTCTGGTAAGGTATTTGTATGGTGAGAGCATGTTGTATACCTTCCTGTCACCGAGGTTGAAGTCGCTAAACTTCAACGCTACAATATTTTCTTGGTCTATGCAAACTATGCATATGCCCTTCGAGAGGTACGCAGTGACCAAAGCATACTCAAATTCTCTGGGTACACTGTCTCAGTTGATTGCACTGCTCAAAGGTGTCAGGTAGGCGGGTAAAATTCTTGGAATCAACTTAGCATTCGCGAGATTGTCTCTATTCTTGGTTCACTTTTCATCGGTTGGTCAGGATGGTCCAGCTCAAGCAGGTGACAAAGAGGTTGGCATTCCTCTTGTGGATGATGATTGTACACCTGTGGATAATCCTCTCTCTGACATGACTCTTTCAGTCATCAGGTCGATCAAAACTTCTTCAGCATCTTTCTCTGTAGCACTCAATTCTTCCGACATACGCACTCAAGGTTAACAATCGCAGATTCAGGGAACAACTTAGACCCAGTACTGATATAGAAAGCAAGACTGTGATAATCATTGTATAAACTCATCTTAGTTTGCAGGATTGAATTCTCAATTGGAAAAAGTGTTCTCGGTGCGTGGCGCGGCGGGATAAATAGGTAACTTGACAACGGTTCACTTGCAATCGGTATGAGCCTCCAGTAACTATTATTTGGTTCATTATGGCTTGGTCCAATGGTCTGATGACAAACCATAATTTCCTTTCTTCCCATTCGGAGTGTCAATCGAACGGTTATAATGTCCCCAACAACTATATTGCTTCATTGTGGCGACATTCCATGTGTTTTTGTTATAATATCCCTACGAAGCTCCACTTTTACAATTTTTCCCTCTGTGAGCTTCCCTCTGGGACTTTTTGTAACTTTTAAATCTCATCCCTCTTCTTACTTAGCTTTCTAGCCTTCTTTCCAGTGAACTTCATCTCGATATTCCTTTTCCATTTTGATTCTTATCTTCTTTGGTCATAGTTACTTCGCGTTGTTGAGATTCTTCCCTAGGGTTCCTGGATAATACTTCATCTTTGTCTGGGGTAGTTACTTTGGTCTTCTGTGGATCCTCTAGTGTTCTCTTAGCTTCGACATATGGGTTTCTAGTGTTACACAGCTTCAATCTACTCTCCTTTTCTTCAATCAAGTGTGCGATCCTTCTAGTCATGAAATCTTTTAACTCTTGTTTCTTATGTTCCAGAACTTCTTCTTCTTTTCGTCTGGCATGATCTCTATCAATCCAAGGTTTTCCTAGTAACATGGTAAATGGGGTGTTGTCTTCAACAAATTTAATAATCTCAAAGTCTTCTTCTGTCGAAGTTCCATTAGCGTTCATAGGTATGCGAGTGAGCTTTCCACATAGGTGTATCATCTTTCCTCTGAATATTCCTATTCCTCCTAATGAAGGGATCATAATAGGCTTCCTTATGGCTTCCCAAGTTCTTTCTGTCATGATGTTCACCTGTGTTTCTTCATCTAGAATATAGTCAATGTCAAAGTCTTCTATTCTTAATTCAATGCATTTTTTTTCCTTGAAGATATCTAATAGTATGACATGTCGATGGTCATTCAAGGTTTCTTTCATTTGTAGCAATACTTTCTTTGATTATTTATGGGGCTCTAACATTCCTGGATCTTCCTTAAGGTTTTCTTTATTCAGATTTATTTCTTCCATCTTAGCAATAATTCTAGGGAAATCCAACACTTCATGGTCCATATCTTTACAACAAAGACAATCAGGTCTTTTCCCAAGGACACTGCACACTAGGGCACAAATCTACGCACAGATATTTCACAATCTTAGGTTGAATCTTTGCACAAAGCTTCTTCTTTCTCAGTTCCCAACAATCACAGTTTCAGGTCCCGATAATGGAACCATTTGTTGGCATAGGGGTAGACCCTGGGTTCGACACTACAACATCGCACCAGCAAAGCCCTAACTACTAGCCCTTTCAGCAACACCTATGAAGTAGATGAAGTCTCACTCGAGGTAGAGGCAGGGGTGGTTGCAAGACTCACATGTTTGCAACCTTAGCTGGGACACAGATCTGTGATTGTACTACTTAGTAAATCACTTAGCACCATTAGTTCCTCAATATGAAATCAATACCCACTTCACTAATAAAACAAAGCTTCGCAGCATTCACATTAATCTAATGTACTTAAGCACTTAGCATAGGTACATAGATCAGATCGAGCAGATCAAGCACTGAGCATGGCTATATAGATCAGATCTAACATTCTCACATATAATAAGCACAAAGAATAAGTAGATCTATCTAAATACATCAAAGAACTTAACAAATAACATGTGAACACATCAAGACAGAACACAGAGCAACATAACAAAATATTTATGTGGTTCACCCCCTACCCTGGGGATACGTCCACCAACTCTTCTTCTTTATTATCTTCGGTCAATTGGTTACAAGAACATAGCCTCAAACCCTTACTCCACATAGGACAAAAGATCTACATAGCTCGCTAGATCTGTCTTCCTTGTGTTACAACACTCATCCTTCCACAATCTGCTACAAGGACCTACACTTAGCTCTGTAAGTCTCTTACAGTCATGCACTAAGAAATTACAGACTCTACTTGCACTTAGCATACATTTACATCACATATATGCTCCACTTCCACTTCTTCTATCTAGCCTAAGCATTTATTTATATATACAAAATAGGCCTAAACATGGGTAAACCCATGGGCCGATGTCCCATTCTCGTTACATATTCCCACATCACAAAAAGGACCCAAAAAAGGGGTCAAGATCCTATGATCTCCACTTTGTCTTATGCTCCTCCTTCGACAGGTTGTCGTAGTCCCAAAACAGGTCAACATGACCAAGGATCTCCCAAAACTTGGTCAAGGGCCAACATACATCATCATCAAGAATTGCATTGTCTCCTACACCTGGATCATGATCTTCTTCATCTTCTTCGTCTGTCGGCCCGACATGATCTTTTGACTTTGTTTGATATGACGAATCCTCTTCTTTTTCAATATCATCTTCTTCATGTACATGAGTATATTTAACTGGCCTTCCTCTTGGATCATATCTAACAACAAATGACCAATCCCTCTCACATGGAACATTTGAGTAAAAACCTTGTTCACATTAACTTGGAGAAACATAACGATCATGTCCTCTTTCAAACACCATTGTTTTAATCATTATAAATCTGTTGGCATGTTGAATAATAGTTATTTCCTCATTGTGTTCATGATTTTGTAACCTATACCATTTGACATCGAACATAATTGATTTGAAGGAATTAAAGTCACACTCAAGCATATCATTCAAATACCCATATTATCTATTTTTAGATTCTCAGGGATGTATGTCACTCCTAGAGGAAACATTAGTGACCTAGAATACTGCAGTTATCCCACTATCAGAAGTTTTCTTGGTTTCATCCAACTGTTTGATGTGAAATTTATGACCATTGCACCACATAGCCTTGTGGTGTTTTAACTGCAATATGCGAGATATGTAAAACATGCATTGTCAATTAATAAATTAACATATTTATATAACTTGGAAAGTATTTGAAAAAGACAGTACACATGTAGTCTTATTAATATAATATAAAATAACTAAATAAAATGGGTGAATTTGCTTGCATGTCCATCTTTCAAACCATATGTTAAATCAATTTCCCTTTGTGTAACATTAGCATATCTGTTATGACGAGCTTCTCTAACCAATTCAGACAGTCATTGCCATGATAACCTACTAGTAGTACCACCATGATGGTGTTTACATCTTTCAATCCATACATTCATCCAGTCAATATTGTTTGTAATGTATAAATGCAGTGCATCCCAATCTTGAGAAATTGAATCAAAAAATCATAAATATTCACCAATATTAAATATTATTTATAACATCCATGGTAAATATTAAATTATATTAATAATTTATGAAATATCAGATATTAATATATTAATGATTATGATCATATACACAAAAAACGAAAATTTATATGTATTAATATAAATCTCCACAATCAGTAATATATTACCTCTCATTTTTTTCATTCTACCTTTCCCCAACAGGTGCTCTTGATCTTCACATTTTTTTATGGAGTTCACATCCCAAATGTGATCCACTACATGCATAGTTGGAGCTACTAATTTAGGAAGATACTGACTAATATACACCATGGATTGATATACCATATATCCATCCACCATAGAACCCTCAGGACATTCTCTTTGTCTAACCAAAGCCTTCAATGATTTCAAGTGCCTCTCCACCATACACATTGACCTTGTGTTTACAGGTCCACAAATTTCAATCTCCTCAACTTGGTGTATGAGGTAGTATTCTTATGCATTGAAAAATGTTGGAGGTATATACTTTTTCATTTCACACATTAGCCGAGGAATTTATCTCTTCCAATACTTTATATCATCTTCATGGATTTCTTTCAATGGAAACCATCTACATGAGATCATGACACAAGAAAATAACTTGTTTCAACATAACATATAATATATATTACATTACAAGTAAAACACATGTCATTAAGTACAACAACAAATTGAAAAAAAAATTTTCATATAAATCACAACTACTTACCTCATATATTTTCCAACATCATATATAAATTGTTTGATGTTGTTGTCAAAGTCATTTGGGAGAGATAGTGTTAGAACATACTGTAACACAAAAAATGAATCGTTATTTTTTTCGACCAAAGTAGACAAAAAAAAAATAAAAAAACTTAAAATATGTATAAGGCCAATATACAAATATGTGTACCAAAATTATTACATTAATGAAGGTATGCCAATCATTTGTTTTTACCCCACCAAATTCACCTTTCTTCGTTAATATATTATTTATGTTTGAAGCAAAATCCATGGGAAATTTAATTCTTTGAATGACCTATTTTACATCATTGCTTTGTTTCTATGTTAATAACCATGGAAGGTTATTTCAAACTCCATCCCTATTTGATCGGATCACACTTCACATTGCATGATTGGCTTCCTGAATGTCAGTACAAATTTTGACAATTTTTTCTTTATCCCTCCTGCCATCTATGATTCACCATAACGTTTCTGTCACATTCTTCTTGATATGTATTGTATCAAACAAATGAGCTATAACGTTTCTGTCACATTCTTCTTGATAGGTGAAGTGTCATTCTTCGTGGTTTTAAACCAGTCTCTTCTTTCCCATTGAAAATATGTTTTTCAGTAGTATGATACCTATGGTTCTTAGGGACGAGGTGCCTATACTCATCAAACACCACCTTTCCTAAAAAAATGGAATGATGATACTTCATCTTAGGACCAAAAGATGGACATGCAAATTTATCCTTTGTTTGAAGACCTGCAACAAATGGATTAACGTCAATTATATGATGAGATTATTTAAAAATTAAACATGCATCATGATATCTTTAAAAAATTATATAGTATTAAAGAGAAATAGAATGCTACATACCACAAAAATGTATTAGTCCTGGGGCATCATGAATTTTCCATAAAAGTATTCCACGGAATTAAACTTTCTTCTCCCCGGTTGGTTTACTAATGTCATACATAGTGATGTAAGCCCATAACTTTAATAGCTCGTTGATAAGAGGCTCGATATATACATTCATATATTTAACTTGGTACTTACCTAATTGTTTGAAATTACACATAATTACTATAACCGTGATATGTATATATAAGTAAATAAATAAAAAATATATATTATCTAAAAAATGAAACACATGAAAATGTTACATTCAAAAAATTAATGTAAAAAAACACCTGGAACAATCATTGTCAACATTATGTGCTCCCTCTTTATTGAAATCCAAGGAGGAATGTTATTGTTGATAAAACAAATAGGCCACACTGAGTAAATAGACCTAAGCTCTCTGAATGGATTAACATCGTCAGCTGCCAATGAAAGCCTAACATTACGAGATTCGTCTTTGAAAGATTCTCATTTTTCTTCAATTTCCCTAAATGCATAACCATCGGAAAACATTCGAAGAACACCATCTCCACTTCTGGTACATGCATGGTAATCCATAAATTGTGCTATGATTTCACACCTGAATAATCACTGCAAACGTGGAATTATGGGAATATGATGAACCTTTCAAGGCACCTTTTTTATTACTTGATCGGTTCAATATCTACTGATAATACATTGCAGGCATTATGTTTTCGAAGCATGTTTTCCATAATATATAATATGATCATGTAAGGTAGCTAGAGAGGTAGTAGAGGAAAGGGTTTCTATAATAAAGTTGTGGTTTTCTATATGGTTTCATATATCTTGTGTGGTGATTGTTGTAGGAAAATCTCCCTGCGGATAGGTAGATCACCTCTAAGGCTTGACCTTAACCTTAGACAGAAAAATGCTTAACGTGGACACTGACTTTCTTTCAAATCTGTCTAAACTAATGCATGAGAAGGGAGGATATCAGAAGTACCTTTCAATCGACGTTTGTCCCTGCACGCTCCGAGTTGCGCTCCAATCCTTTGCTCCTCACTGAGGTCTATGGACAAAACAAGATACGACCACTTCCTACTCTATTGACATTATCTTGAAAACAGATCTATCACTAAATGATAAGTTCATGTAACATCAAACACAAACTAGAAAGAAACAAGCCAAGCGTGTCATATTAATGAGAATAACGACAGCAGTACTTACAATCGTAGATGCAAATGCGACAACTTCATCAAGTCCTCTTCGTCCAACCCTTGCCTGAAAGATCCACAACCTGGATAACAGCAGCTTCACTGATCACTCTCCTTTGGCTGACTGTCAGTTTCCTCCAAGATCATAAGTTTCATATGTTCAATTCTTCTCCCCTTTCCACCATCATAGAGCCTATTTATATAGGTTAGGAGGGGTCTAACCTCTTGAGTTATGTTTAGAAACAGTTGGGGACCTTCTCCTTAGATCAGGGATCTTTTGATGAAACCGAGAATTCGAGCACAACTGCCTCCTAATCGCGAATGATCCCCCCCTTATTCTACTCAACGGGCTAACAATTGACCCAGAATAGGGAGTGCTCCCCCAAAAGGGGTATCAGAGCATTGTAGCACTCCTGGTGAGCCTTGGGAAAGCGTCAGCGCTCTCAGGATGAGCAACGCTCCTCCAGAAGGGCCTGAGGGTGTTATAACACTCCTTGAAGCATGGCAGAGGAGTGCCAACGCTTCTGCAGCTGTAGTAGGGGAGCGTTCCCCCTCCAAATCAGTGTTTCAGGGTCTCTTTCAGGTGTCAAGGGCTATTTGATTCCAGTAGACCAGTTCTCCCCCTTCAAATCAGTTATGTGAGGTGTCATAAGTGCCTCCTTAGTGTCGTTATCATGGCATCATGTCTAAACATCGTTTGTGACACTAGTGATCAACTTGCGACACTTGTGAAAGTTGCAGGGAAGATACGACACTTACGACGATCGATAGGGACAATGCGACACTTATCCATCTGAGAAATTTTGACGTGTAACAGAATGCCCCCCAAAGTATGAAGTTATAATATGCGAAATGATGACTGAAATTCTTTGTAGACGCTCAAGCAAGGGTATAGACTCGGAGAACCTGACGAAATTTGCACACAAACATCCAACAAATATCATGACATGTTCCAAAACCCAAGGCAGGCATACCTATGCTTGGATGATCAAGATTTTCAAGGTATGGCCGCCACAAAATACACTGCGGAT
>JZKD02S1644824.1:89798-101286 GCA_000966675.3 Picea glauca
TTCTTAAGGGACGTGTAGTGCAACAGTTTTTGTAAGGGAAATAACATCAACCATCACCCTTTTCACCCTCTTTACTTTTTTTCCCACCTCTAATATTCTACGACATTCTTTTGCACAAAAATACCCTTTCTGAACTGTCGTTATTATAGCAAGATTGTTGCAACATCTCTAATTTGCAAAATATTTATCGACATTTTTTTTTTTCGCAAGAGCGACGAACGTTGACCAAGTCAATGTTGCCTTTGTCAAACAGTGTAACTGTCAATTTTGACTTAGTCAAATAGTGTAACGGTCATCATTGGAACATTGCTCATGCGATGATAACCAAAGGTCATCGCTCGTGCAACGATAACCAAAGGTCGTCACAAGAGCAATGAGATTCCACTATCTTCACATTCAACTCTCTTGAGACATACAACTGGTTTCATCGCAAGAGCAAGAAATGTGGGCTGGATTTATAAAAAAATGAAAAATCCAACTCTTTATCTTCAATTTTTCGACGAAAGGGTACTTTCATCGCAAGTAGTCGTCACAAATTTTTCAATATGTAGTAGTGATTTTTACTCAAAGACACTCCTTTAATTCACTTTTACTTTTGGTATTGGATACCACTTTTTAGATCATATTGCACAAGGTTTATGTTTATTAGTTGGGTTGGTTGTCATTGATGTCAACCCTTGAAGAAATTTTGGTAGGGAATTCTGGTAGCACAAAGGTTTGGGTAATGGACCCAAGTTTGTTTGAAGGATAATGGTATGATTTTTGAAATATTTGTAGGTAATACTATTCTATATGGATAGTACATGTCATTCCATTTCCAGTGGTATGTGGAACTTCACATAACTCCTCACAGTTAGAGAGTTATGGCCATGTGAAGTTGGAGAACCCTCATGAGTTATCTAGAAGCCCCAAAAGGTCAAAGTAGTCAAAGTGTTTGCAAAAGAAATTATTCAAATAATAAAGTTAATGGAGAACTCCCTAAATAAGGAAAGTGGGATGTTACATGAAAGTATAAATAAGAGGCAAGGCTATCTCATTTAATCACAATTGAACCTATTGAATATCATTGAATATCTATTTTGTGAAAGGTTATTTGGGAGGGTATTATTGATAGAGAAAAGTGCAGTAGGAAAAGTGCGGCAGAAAAAATGTGGCAGAAAAAGTGTGACAAAAAAATCGCAGAAGAAAAAGTGCAGCAGAAAAATCGTGGCGGAAAAATTACGATAGAAAAATCATGGCAGAAAAAGTGTGGCAAAAAAATCACGGCAACAACATGGTTTGGGTCTATTTATGAGAGATATGGCACATCTTGTTTGAGGTATGTTTTGTGAGCTAGGGTTTATCTCTTGAGATGGTATTGGATGTTCAATATTGTTGCATATATCAAATTTGTTAAGAGATACAGTTGGTATTTTGTTGTTGGTATTTGGCATATGGGTATTGGAAGTTTGGTTGTGATGTGTTGCTGAAGCTGTTGGTTTATCTTGAAGATATATAATAGTGAGTTTGTGGCACATGGTTTGATGTAAGGGTTTATGGTATTTGGTTTATGGATAGAGTGATGAATTTTTTATGTTTATATTTGTGTATGTCTTTGGTATATGGTTGAGGTACATGTTTGGTACATGGTTGAGACAAGTAGTTGGCACATGCATGAGGTGTATAGTTGATGATGTTGGTACATCTTCATGAGTCATAGTTGATGTGCAGTTGATGCATGGTTGATGCATGGTAAATGTTGGTTTAGGTTATTGGTATAGGTTGTTTGGTGCAAGTTGATTGGTACAGGTTGTTACAGGTTATTGGTACAGGTTGACAGTGGAAGTGGTTGATTCAGTGACAGTGATAGTTTGTCTACATTTGGCATTTATATTTTAGGGCGATTGGATGAACTACATGGAATCGTTACATCATATGAAATAAGAACTGAACAGGAAAATCCAGATATAAAATAAGCATGTTTCAAAGCATCCAAAAGGTCAAAGCAAAAGGGAAAGAAAAAGGAAAAAGAACATAGAAGAAACAATGACATCTTGGAAGATTGTCAGTCTGTTGTATTAAAGATTTTTAATTACCTGAAAACACTAAATTGTCAAAATAGGGTAAGTGAACTTAGAGCTACTACACTATATGTGTTGGTAAGATTATAATTACTACCTAAAGGTTATTCTGAGAAGAAAATACAAACTTACTCTTAGAAACTGAACCCTAATGATTATCTTAAAACTAATCATATCTTGTCTAATTCATCAAATGGAAACAGTTATGAGTTAAGCAAAGGTATTTATATTCCTAATCTAACGAAATCACCCAAGACTATCTACCATTATATTAAACATCTAATCATCATCATATCTATCTAAACCATAAAAGAGAGATCATTTTAAAAACCTTTTAATCTAAGTATCAAGCAGTTCTAAATCTAACACAGGTGAAACTAATAAATGTCCTATTTTACCCTACAAGTACTCAAAGCTTCCTTTAATCATACCATAAGCTAGCTATCCTAATAAAACAGAGTAAGTCTAAACTCAAATTATCTTTAAATCATGATCAAACTGGAAACTGGAAAACATAGCAAATTTAGATTAAGCACTTGGTTCATTCTTCAAATTCTACAATGGAAAATAACTCATTCAACATTCAACGATCTATAAGATAATATCAAACCGAAAATGATCTAATCGGAAAATGACTAAGCCAGAATTTAACAGAGTAACTTCGAGTTCAAAAACTAACTCATATGTAGATTCTAGAACTAAAAATAAACTAACTATACTGTGGAAAAGAGACAACGAATTGAACCTGTTGGTGGGCCCAACCAAGAGGTGCAATCGCCCTAAAACGAAACTAGAGCTACTCAGATTATTCCATACAAAATTGTTTCATACTTCACGCTCCATAATTCATAAACAAACTCAAATCATTTTAACAGCGAATAACATAACGCATAGTAAATTGTATTATCAGAAATCATATCACATAGCATATCGTAACCAACATTTCTTGGGAGCGATCTCATTTTATATAGATCCTCCCAAAATAGTCTTGAACATAGGTGCATTAATCTAAGCGAATCTTAGATCCGAAAATGACTCATAGTCAGTTAAAACTAATTTCACAGCTTCATGACATGCAGTGTCAAGAAGTGTGGAGCATAAAGCATTATAATAAAATAGTTCTACAATCTCGCTTTGAGTCATCATATTGAGTTATGACTCAATCAATCATATGAATCAGACTGTCAATCCAATCTGGCCATGTCGTGCAAGTCTTTGGCATCTCCACTAAGTGCGAGTCGGTACCTAGTACTGATAAGTCTATTTCAAGGGAACAAGTACCTAACTCATGTCACGTTAGTATCAATATTAGTTTAAAATATAAAAATACATTAAAAATAACTTGAATCATAGGAATAACTTGAATAGCCCCATTTAGTTGTAAAAGGATGTCAAATGTGCCATGGTAAGGCCAGAAGGAAATGATACTAGATATGAAAATGGGGGTATATCTGACATGATGTAGGCTAAAATATAGTCAAAATTGGAGACTAGAATTCCCCCAAGTTGAAGTCTTTGCCTATCCTCAGACAAAAAAAAGTAAAAAACTGAGATTCATCAGAGTGTTGCAGTAGCTGCAACCAACATTTGCAATTTCTCATGTTTCTTCATGTTTCTGATTTCATTCTTAAGAACTCGATTAATGGTGATGTGCTTCCTGGCAATTTTCTGCAGTCTCCTATTCTTCTGAAAAAGACCTTTATATTTTCATTTTAATCGTTCAATCTTTGAAGAGAAGTGAGCTTGCCTGAGTTTCATAAGTTCATTTTTTGTTTTGATGTGTCGATCCAGTATGATATATTCATGTAAATTCTCTTTTAACCTGTGATTCCTGTTTTCCAATCTGACTACGATTGCTCGCAAGGATCTACTGGAAGAGATTTCACAGTAAGATTTGAATGTTTTACCATGACCTTGTTGTGTTTGAGGGCTGTATGCATGAGTGAAATCATCTGATCTTTGAACAGGGGTGTCGACTGGACTAGATTCATGAGTAAACTCATCATATACTTGAATAGGGGTGTCGATTGGACTGGGTTCATGAGTAAACTTGTCATGTACTTGGTTGTCGACTGGTCTGAGTTCATGAGTGAACTCCTCATACACCTTAACAGGGGTATCAACTTGCATTTGAATTGGCTTGTCCCGCTCAATTTCTTTGGGTGCATTATCTTGTCGATTGCATTTATGGACTTTTCGAATCAATTGGGAGAGAGTCCATGTCATCTCAGAAGACTATAGAGCCTCCTCATGATCATCCATACTTTTTAATCTTTTCTGTAATGGGTAACTAGGCACAGAGTTATCCATATCTGAAAGTGTGCATGTGCATTTTCATTTGGGATTTCTCCTAGGTTTGTCGATTAACTCCTCAAGTTGTTCCACATCAATAATATTTTTAGCAGTTGGAGGAGAAATCAGAATTTCAACATTTGCCTCTGTAGGGACAGTGTTTTCCACTCTTTCATGGTTAGTTTCCACACCATCAGAACCATGGACATCAAATGAATGTTTTGTGCCTTGATTATCATCATTGGCCTCAATTGTGCAGTTTGGTGTATTCTTAGGGTCATCACAGATTTTGGTCAGGGTTTTAACAACCTTTTTCTTAGAGTTTGAATTCTTATGTGGAGGAGCGGATTCAATATTTATATCTTTAGATTTGTCAGAAGCTAGGGTTCTTACAACGAACATATCCCAAGATTCTTTTTTGTGGGATAACGCACACTTAACCAAAATTTTGACAAGAACAAAATGAAACAGACTGCCTCTAAAATCTTTGGCTTTGCGAACTTGTTCGACCATTTTCTTCAAACTCTTGAATAGAAAATAGGGTATGTTCACCAAATGGTTACCTTTGAAATGCAGTAGGAGTTGAGCATCACATGGAAACATGATCGTGTACCAACCTTCGCAAGTGAGGTAGCGTTGAAGAATAGACAGCAACTGAGCCCATTTCAGTTCCAACCACGACCTTGATGTGCCTTCTGACCATTGTAATTTCTGATGCTAGGGTTGTAGGAGCTGCGTGCAAAGCTTCTTGTCGACTGGCTAGCCCTTCATCCATTTCTGACCAGTGTTGGGAAATTGAATTGCTTCAGAAATGAACTTCTCTGTGACTTCAAATTCTAGCTCGCCCACTTTAGCTAGTCCACCATGAAAGTGCAAAGCGAATTGAAGTGTAATCGTATCATTATACCCATCAAATTTCTTGAAGAACGGCTCCCATCCAGCTTTCTGAAAAATGTGTTTGGTGGCTTCATACTCAGGAAGAGCCTCCAAATCTGCATAAGTCACAGGTTCATGACGATTCGTCACCATAATTCCACTCAGTATAACAGGAAAGGTTCAAAGGTGAGAAGAAGAATTAGATGAGGGAAACAGAGGAATAGAGTATGATGTGTGAAATAGGTCGTGAGAGGAATCATAGAAGGACGTTTGAAATGTCATGAGGATCAATAGCGTGTGAATAAATGATGATGGTCGTACACCTTT
Source organism: Picea glauca (assembly GCA_000966675.3). Taxonomy (NCBI): domain Eukaryota; kingdom Viridiplantae; phylum Streptophyta; class Pinopsida; order Pinales; family Pinaceae; genus Picea; species Picea glauca. Next base: position 95,354 of record JZKD02S1644824.1, read on the forward strand.
TCAAAATATCATTTCATATGACTCATGTCAAATTCAACCATAATAATGCAGTGCATTTTCCATGATATGAAATGTCAAGAAGGATTGAACTTAGCTTGTTAAGTATAGAGTATAGGGATAATGAAATGGCATGGAGTATCGAGGCATTCCCAGTTCAAGTTATTAATGTGTAATTTAATAAATTAAACTAACATGAAACTTAAGCGTACCTGAGTTCAATTACCTACTCCCTGTTATGCATTTCTTACTGTAGAGATCTTGAAGTCAAGTTTGAATCTAGAGAGCGTCAAAATTGTAACTAGAATTTGTACTGTTGATAACCACTGTGACTGATGGATTCTGTCTGGCACTGACTGGTACTGATGAAATAACCCAAAATCTGCAGAGAAACTTGAATTAATAATAACTTGCTGAGAAAAAGACTTCTTGTTTATAAAAGCAAATTATCTTATGGCTATCCTTGAACCTATCTTCTGTTCATTCCTGAAAGGAACCAATTAAAATTATGCCTTCAACAGCTTCAAAGCTTTAAGCCATGGTACAATTCTTATTTGTGTGAATAAATGTTATGGAGTCAAACACAAAAAGAAATCACTCGATTATCATCCATTAATGAATGTCGTTAACCAATGCGAGATGACCCACCAGTGATGTCAATGGGCCTCAAGGTACCTATAGTACATCCTAACAGGTACAAATAAAGGTCTTGGTGTTGAGTCGCTTGTAGGATCTATCAACCAAGAGACATTGATGTATTCCCATGGTTGTTAGCAAGGAAATCTACCATTGAGGCATGTAGATCCCAGGGTACTAATTAGTCTCTAATCTCTACTCCAGATAAGGTGTTGGTGTCGATGGAGTGAGACTTGTTGGAAGATGGAACTTAACGTATCCCACATCATCCAACATGAGTGTAGATAGAAATCTTGCAGAGAATAATTTTTGGAACAGTAATCACTTACTTGTGGATTTTATGAGCCCAAGTTAGTATATGCTCATTGCTTTCTCATGTTTTGAGAGTCTGCGAAAATGCTAAAAGAAAACTCTAGGGGGGTTTCTTTCCCATCATAATCTATCAGGCCTAGTAAAGAATAATCCTATCCCTGAAAAATGCCCCTTTCATACTTTAATGAGCAATTCAAAGGGAGAAAACAAGCTCAAATTTATTAATTTCAAAACAAGACAATGTATATTGATAAGAAAATTTCATAAAATAAAATGACCTTACCTTCTTACCTGTTGCGAAAAAGTGATGAAGTTCAATTCTGTAGTTGCTTTAAAAATCCTGTAAAACTGAAAACAATATGTCAACATATCCAAAAAAAAAAATTATATATATTTTTTTATTAGTTATTTTTTATTTTTATTGAAATTTTATTATTTACAAAATCTTGAAACAACAAAAATGATCAAGGATTAGCAGGAGGAGAAGACTCTTCTCCTACTATCTTTATTTATGGTTGTTTAGAAATTTCCTGTAGAAAATCATCTCTTGACAAAGGTTTGTTATACACTTTTAATCGATGTTCATTTACTACAAAGGAATTTTGAGAGTCATCTATGGTCTTGATTCTAACAGATCCATTATCAAAAACAGTTTCCACTTCATAAGGTCCCAACCATCTTGTCGTAAGTTTTCCTTTGAAAGTTTTATATTTGGAATCAAATAGTAATGACCAATCCCCTGGTTGAAAATGTTTTTTCTTAATGTATTTATCATGCCATTTGCTACATTGATTTTGTACAAGGATAGTTCTTTGAAGAGCATCTTGCCTAATTTCTCCCAATTCATTTAATTTCATAACTCTTTGTTTATGTGCCTCATCCAAATTCAAACCCAATTCTGTTGCTATGTGGAAGGTATGAATCTGAAATTCTATGGGAAGGAGAATTTTCTTTCCAAACACCAATTCATAAGGGGTATGACCAGTGGTATTTCTCCACATAGTACGGTATGCCCATAAAGCCTCTGGAAGTCTATCCGCCCAATATTTGTGATGTAAATGTATTTTCTTGGTCAGAATAGCTTCTAGAACTTTATTTGTGGATTCCACTTGCCCATTGGCTTGTGGATGGTATGGTGAAGACTTACAGTGTTTTATCCCATATTTATCTATGAGTTCCTTCATCAACTTAGAAGTAAATTGGGCACCTTGATCAGTAACAATCTCTTGTGGAACACTGAAATGGGTAAAGATATCTTCATAAATAAATTCAACCACTGATTTCTCAGTTGCTTGATATAAGGATTTTGTCTCTACCCACTTGGTCACAAAATCTATACAAACCAAGATGTACTTCTTCTTCCTCGACATTGGGGAAATTGGTCCTACAAAATCAAGTGCCCATTTATCAAATGGTTCAATCACAACCTACGGTCATAAGGGTATCTCGTCTGATATGGTAGGTATTCCCATCCTCTGACAACTATCACATCTTCCTACATATTTTGTTGCATCCTTAAACAGTGTCGGCCAATAATATCTTGATTGTAAGACTTTATATGTCATTCTCTTATCATAGAAATGTCCTCCACATGGCCCATCATGACAGGCCTAAAGGATATCAAGAATCTCATATTCCCGAACGCATATCCTAATGATCATATCATGACTTGTATAGAAAATATCACTTCCTACCCAAGAGTAATAAGCACTTTGCTAGACAATTCTTTTCTTTTGTGGTGGTAACAAATGAGCTGGCAGTCTCCTTGTAGCTAAGTAATTTGTTGTATCTGCAAACCAAGGGGTCTTAACAGCTACTGCAAACAGATGTTCATCAAGGAAATTATCATTCACTGGAATGTCAGTACTATCTTGAGGAATACAAGAAATAAAATCTGCAACTACATTTTCTTTTCCTGGCCGATCAACTATAGTGATGTTAAATTATTGAAGTAGCAAAATCCATCGTGTGATTCTTCCCGTAGTAACTGGTTTGTTCATCAAAAATCTGATAGCAGAATGGTCGGTATGTACAAAAACCTCATATCCAGTGATGTAATGATCGAATTTGTTAATGGCATGAACTACATCAAAAAATTCCTTCTCTGTTACAGTGTAGTTCAATTCAGGGGGAGTAAGGTTTTTTCTAGTGAAGTAAATTGCATAGTTTTGTTGGTTTTATTTTTGTCCAAGTACTCCTCCTAAAGCAGTGTCTGAGGCATCAGTTGAAATATGGAAAGGAAGAGACCAATTTGGTCCTCTTAGAATAGGTGCCATGGACAATTTTTCTTTCAAATTCTCAAAAGCATTCTGACAATTGTTATCCCAACAAAATTCGGCATCCTTTGCTAACAATTTAAACATGGGGTTGGCTATCTTTGTAAAGTTTTCAATAAATCGACGATAATATCCAGCATGTCCCAAAAAACTTCGCACATCTTTTTGGGTTTTCGGAGAGGAAAGTTTAACTATCACTTCAATTTTAGCTGGATCAACTTTAATTCCTTTTTCATACAAATGATGACCCAACACTATTCCCTCAGTTAATAGCATTTTACATTTTTCGTGACTAAGGGATAAATTTGATTCCTGACAGTGAATCAAAACTTTCTCAAGATTAATTAAGGCTTCTTCGAAAGTATTACCATAAACAGTAAAATCGTCCATGTACACTTCCACACAATCATGAATTAAGTCAGCAAAAATCCCAAGGACTTCTCTCTGAAATGTAGCAGGAGCATTGCGTATTCCAAAAGGTAGCACTTTATAAGTATAAGTGCCCCAAGGACACGTAAATTTTGTTTTATCCTGGTCTTCAGGAGCAATTTGAATCTGATTGTATCCACTATATCCATCAAGAAAGGAAAAGTATCTTTTTCCAGCCAAGGTATCCAAAACCTGATCTATAAAGGGCAAGGGAAAGTAGTCCTTCAAGGTTTCCTTGTTCAACTCCCTAAAGTCTACACACATTCTCCATTTCCCTGTCATTTTCTTAGGTACCACAACAAGAGGTGAAATCCACTTGCTGTCAAAAATTGGATAAATGAATCCTACGTTTAATAATTTATGTAACTCTTCTTTCACAAAATATTTTAGGATTGGATTCATATGCCTTTGTGGTTGTCTTATTGGGGTTATCTCTGGTTAGATATATATGTGGTGAATACAGGTGTCAGGATGCACTCCTCTCATATCAGTGTACTCCCATGCAAATGCCCCTGACTGTTCTTTCAAAAGATTTGTTAACTATTCTTGTTGGTTGAGACTTAATTCAGAATTGATGTATAGACATTTTCCTGGGCTAAGTTCTACTGGAATGGTATATGACCCCGGATTCTCATCAATAGAGAAAACCATAGATAGTGAAAACAAGAAAAATAACTCACTTCGTTCTTGAAATTCTTCTCTGAAAAATTGATCGTATTGAAAACATGTTTGTGGAAACTCGACATTTTCTGTCACAAAAAGAAATTGGCTTAAAATATCATCCTCTATTGGTTCTTGTAGCGTGTGAAATTCATCAACAGAGAATAAATATTATTCCTCATCATTCTCATGATAGGGACATTTTAGCCACCATAATTCTTCTGTAACCGGTTGAGCAGGTGGAAAAAGAGTAAGTTTCTGTGAAGAAATGCCATTTGAGATGAACATATCCCCACCACGACATCCTATGAAAGCATTGGTCGTAGCCAACCAAGGTCTCCCTAAAATGATTGGATGGCCTTTTGTGGGATCCTTTGAATGAATAATCATGAAGTCGACAGGATATTCCCACGAAGCTAATGTAACAAGAATGTCGTCGAGGACCCCAGCAGGTTGTATAGTTGTTCTGTTAGCAAGTTCAAGAATTGTAGGGATAGGGCGAAGGAATTGACTTAGTTTCAATAGTTCAACTATATTGATAGTCATTATATTAATGGTTGCACCTAAGTTGACTAAAGTGTTACCAATAGAAACATTGTTGATATTAATTGAAACTATTGGGTTGTCGGGGTTGGCATACTTCACAAATTTAGGAGCTTCAGAAATACAATTTAATGACTGGCATACTAGGTGTATCGTGGGTGGATATTTCTGTTTCCGACCTAGTTTCTTAATGAAGAGTTCTTTAATGGTATTGGCGTAGATTGGAACATCTATGATTGCTTGTAACAATGGAATCTTAACACAAACATTTTTTAGTTCATTCATGATGTCAAACTTAGTCTGAACAATTCGTTTTTCAATGAGCAACCTCTCAGGAAAAGGAGGTGTTTAGGGAACCTGAGTTTGTATGTTATGTTGTGATTAAGATAATTTATTCTTTGGGATGATGACATCTTTCAAAGATGCCCTATTTGATAAATCATCTATAGGTTCTTCTTCATGTTCTTGGATAATTACCTTTGGTGTTGTTCTTGTTACAGGTTGAGTTTTATTTAAATTTTTCCCAGATCTCAGCTGTATTTCTTGTATGGAAATGGGGTTTATGGTGTAAGCTGGGTAGTTTTGAAAATCGACACTATGGAGTGGCAGAGGTGGTCTGTTTTTAGGATTTGGAATGGGTTGAGAGGGTAATATGGTGGGACGAGGTGGATTCTGAGGCTGCTGAGGAGTTTGTTGAACGGGTGGTAAAGGAGGTGGAGTAAAACTAGGCAATAGATGATGTATGTTTGGAGGCTATTGAGTACATGGATTTTGGGGAATTTGTACCGCATGTTGTTGTTGGTTATTTCCATAATTATGTTCTCTCCATCCCTGGTACCAAGGTTGAGCAGGGACATTTTGCGGAGGCCAATTTGGCCAGTTCCATGGATGTCGTTGTTGTTGAGAGAAGGGTTGATAGTAGCCAGAAGGTTGTGGGGATGGTTCTTGATACATATTCAAGTTCTTAGGTTGCCAAGGCCTCTTAGGTGCAGATGGAGTCCCTGGAGCTTCCCCTCCCTTGAATATAGCTTGCAATCCTGGTAAGGATGGACAATCTTCTATTTTATGATTTTCAGTACA
>JZKD02S1644824.1:117963-131823 GCA_000966675.3 Picea glauca
TCAATAATCCAACAGTTTATACATTGGATATGATAGACATGACAATCATCTGAGTGTGAATTAGAATGTCCAAAAACAGGGGTAATAAATAGTTCTCAACATATTTGGTAGAATCAACCTTGAAGACTACAATTGATAAATATTTTACATGCAATCTTCTCAAATGGCTCAATACTTGGATGAAAAAGTGTTCATCCCATTCAACCACTCACTCAATGTGAATTCATCCATTAGTTTGGTTTTTTTGTTTTATGCATAATAAGAAAGTGGGAATTGAAAACTATAATGCCAAAGTTTCATGGGTGATTTAATAGTTGGGAGCATTAAAAACACATGGGAATCCATACTGTAGAAATATAAGTCATGTATGGCTCAAGATGTGTGAAAAGAGCATATCAATAGGTTCTATGAACATTTAATCCCACTAATCACTAAATTTGATGAATAATGCTCACATTAGTAAGTGTAGGTAGGTTAAGAAAGTAAATATGATAACTTAATTTAATGCATCTAACAACAAACACAATCCACTAAACCATAAAGAAATCCATACTATAGACAAAATCAATCACATAATAAACATAATGATTTTACGTTGGAATCTCAAATGGGGAAACCAACTTTGAATGGATGCTTAGTTCTGATTTCGGAAATCTATAGTACAATGCAACTCTTGGCTCCCTATGCATATTCCTCCCTTGGCCAACAAAAATCCCTTTTATATTGAAATTCTAGGAACAAATAGGGAGATCTGGACTAATGGGAAGGTCAAAGGGAATGACCTTTCATTTTCCATTCCTCATCCTCTCCTACATTTTTTATTTTTCATTCATTCTCTTTTTTTTCTCCTTTGTGTTATTCCACTTTACAAAGAAAAACCAACCTTGAATGGTTTCTTAGTTCTCATTTTGGAAATCTATAGTACAATGCAACTATTGGATTCCTATGCATATTCCTCTCTTGGCCAACAAAAATCCCTTTGATATTGAAAAGTCTAGGAACAGATAGGGAGATTTGGACTAATGGGAAGGTCAAGCGGAATGACCTTTCATTTCCCATTCCTCATCCTCTTCTCCTATCCTATATTTTTTTTTTCATTCATTCTTTGTTTTTCTCCTTTGTATTATTCCACTTTATAAAGGAAAACCAACCTTGAATGGTTGCTTAGTTCTCATTTTGGAAATCTATAGTACAATGCAACTCTTGGCTCCCTATGCATATTCCTCTATTGGCCAACAAAAATCCCTTTTATATTGAAAGTCTAGGAACAAATAGGGAGATTTGGACTCATGGGAAGGTCAAAGGGAATGACCTTTCATTTCCCATTCCTCATCCTCTTCTCCTCTTCTATATTTTTTCTTTTTCATTTATTCTCTTTTTTTTCTCCTTTGTATTATTCCACTTTACATTGTATTATCGTTTACATAGTTTACTAACCTCCATTAATGGACTAATTAACTTGGAAGTATCGAGTCTTACAACCATTAATCAATTTGAATCCATTTTAGATCATTGGTGGGGCACCCTCATTAAGATATATTGAACTTCCCTTTATGTGCCTTAATTATAAAATATTTTTCGTCCTTAACCAATTACCATTGGTTGGACCTTATCAAAAAAGATACCCCTCAGATAGGGCTTCCAAACACTACATTGGAGACATCAAGGGAAATACATCAACTTCTACTTCATCAATAAATTCGATTTTATAGTGAATCTAATTATTTTACATTTCTTGGTAAAACAATTATTTGCATCCTTGTTCATCCATCCCAAGGGGCATAGCTAAGGATGATCATGCACCTCTAAGATAGTCTTACTTACTAAGTCCCTTGCAATGTTGGTATGTGAACCAAAATAAATTAGAGCAACTACCCTTTTCTTATTGATTTGAATCTTGATATGGAATACCTTGTTGTGATGGAGGTTACTCTGATTCACCTCCTTCTGCGATGTTGTGTAGAATATTATCATCCACATTAGCATTGATTTTTGTCTCCTTTCTCTCTTCCACACCTAGAAGATTCTTCTTCTCAGACTAGTATTGTGTATAGTTATTGGGATTCAACTCTGGATGCAAATTCCAACATTTTTCTTTGATGTGACCATCAATGTTTCAAGGGTCGAGTGGTCGTTAGGTCCCTTACACACATGTGATATAGACTAGATTAAGAACAAATTAAGAGAATGCAATAGTGCAGAGAGAACACAAATATGATACTGAAAGTAGAGTATTATAGTGAAAACCAACTTCTATTAATGAATCAAATGGAGAAAAACATTGTAATCTATATAGAAATATAGAATGGATAAATGGTGGGAGCATATCTCTAAGAAAAGATTTAATTATCTATGCTCATTCACAAAATTCCCATAACAAGATGTTGAAACTACATTTTATAAGAAATCCAAGAAAACCTCAAATGAAAAACCCTAAAATGAAAGAACCTTAACCTATAATGATTAGGGTTGAGCAGGACATTGAGTTGAAATAATCTAAGTTATATAAGAAAAATGGAATCCATGTCAAGAATTTTCACTTGGTTCTCTATTTTGGGTCTTTTTATATCATTGGAAAGAACATTAGTAAATTAGCTCTTCCTTATCACAACATTGATACATAAGGTCTTAAAAAACATTCAAATTGAATTCTTTTAGCTCATTTATATAAATTTTCCAACTCTCAACACGGTCATACTACTCCTTGAAAGAACATATTTCTACAATAATTCAAATTACCTTCAGTAATTTTTGACTTGGAAACTTCTTAAATGAGGCCTTGATTGAGGTCTTGCAAATCCTTGATCATATAGTCCTTCTCATCTAGGTCTATAAAAGAAAAGGATTGTAATATTTCATCAAAACCTAGTACTCATCAAATAACCAAATATTATTTACTTAGAGAGTAGCAAATTCCTCAAAAATATTAGCTTCATCCTCTAACGAGATTTTAGATTCCTCTCACTTGTCAAACCACTTTTTCAATCCTCCATTTTATGTCTTCAAGTGAGTAACAATTACTTTCAAAGAAACATTAATATCTTGCAAGGAGACAAATTCACTAAGAAGTTGATGAACAAAATCATTACACTTAGCAGTTGTTTCTTGCCCTGAAACAATATCATTTCTTCCCATCTTTCAATCTCCTTAATCCAACCCCTTTCAAAATTTTAACTAGCAAAATAAATGTAGCAAAGGAAATTTAAAAACTAGCAAAGGAAATTTAATCCTTGGTCATCTCTAATACAACAATAAGTACTTCACCAATCCATCTTATTTATAGTTTTTGAGAAATGTATAAAGTACTACCAATACAACCTTACCTCCAATGATCAAAACAAACAAGGATATATAAAATAATAATATATCTTCAAGACAAAATCAAATCAAGGGAAGTCTAGCCTTGGGATTTTACTTCAAAATTTTATTCAACAATGAACACAACAACAGTTCAGTTAAACTGTCGGTAGATTTTAAGAAGAATATATAATATTCAAACATGAATAAACTAGTCCATCACACACATTGACCCTTGATGGTCGATATTATACTCAGTTTACTCACCACTTAGTGGTTCACACAGCTTGGGAACACAAATTGTACTTCACAACCAACACTAGAAAGGCACACCAATCCAACACAACACTTGTCATTCATCAATATCTTATTTAAATATTCACTAGTCTTTTTTACTGTAGATCGGGCTCCTCACTTGGGCACAATTGTCCACAAAGAATTTTTGTTGAATGGAATTCGACACTTAGTACACTTAGTTTGTGAATCGACTATCCACACAGACTGCTTCAAAATTTCAATATGCACATGGTTTTCCTATCCAAATCGTAACATTGAGTTCAACAACTCCAAAAAAATTAGTTGATGGTTAAATTGATCAACTCCTAACCATTATTCATTTGTAAAGAATAACAATGATATCAACCTTTACTTCTTTGATGAGGATTGGTCATCAAAGTTTCCTTTTTAGAGATTCGATTCTTCTTTCATGAGAGTTAAGATGTTATGAAAAAGGGTGTATCTTGCTTTCCATTCTATTAATAAGTCCATGCTTTTATAAATGCCTTTCTCATCCCCTATTGATTGTCCTTTCTCATCCCCTATGTTATCTCTCTACCTCTCTTGGTGGGGCCTTTGATATCCACCCTTTTCTACAGTGTTAAAACTCTTTCTTCATCATTAGGGTTATCTTTTTGGAATTTATTAATGCCTCTAAAATTTTCTATGAATCCCATATGTTATTGATGATAATGATGGTTAACATCCACTGAGACTAAATTTGGTCTATTAAACCTTAAGAAAGGTAAGGAGTTACTAGGTATGCTTTAGAGTTTTATTATGTTCTTGAAAATATTTAAGAAAAGTGTTGGCACAGGGGAAGACCCAAGGTTCAACGCTTAAACATCACACCAACAAAACCCTAACTACCGGCCCTTTCAGCAACACCTGCGAAGCAGATGCAGTCTCACCCGAGGTAGAGGTAGGGGGGTTACAGAACTCAAGTGTATGTAACCAATATGGGACACAGGTATGTGATTATAACACCTTGCAGAGTACTTAGGGACAACACATATTAATTCATTAGCTTTATTCACATCGTAGATCAAACCCTAAGTACAAATCAGCACAGTAACAATGAGAACATACACTTCACACTTGGCATCAAAAGTTATATCTAACACATTCAACATATACAAAGCACTAAGAATTCATAGATCTATCTATCATTCATTATAATCAATCTACTAAGTATATCTACATCATAAATATCATAACACAAAGCAAACCATCAACACATCATATATGTGGTTCACCCCAGTGTGGGGCTACGTCCACCAACGACTTCTTCTTTTGTTATTAGTCTTCAATCTCTTACATGCCTCTTCTCCTGTGCACTAAGCCAAAGAACCAAGCTTCGCACTGGATAGGTGATATGCGCACTGCGCACTAGATCCACCTTCCCAAAATCAAGTCAAGTCACAGAGCCAACTACTCTTCTAAAAACATAGCCTTACATACATGGTCTATTGCACCAAGAAACTCAGAACTACTTTATTGTTGCACTTAGCTACATACTACTACTTTTTTCACTTAGCCACTTCCTACTTCTACATTACATCCTTACATATTTATACATTTACAAAAAGGCCTAATCATGGGTAAACCCATGGGCCCACATCCCATAACCCATTACATAAACCCTAATAAACCCCTTGCGAGGTCCACAAGCCCACAAAATAAGTGAGATCACATGATCTCAGGTTCGCTTGGGTGCTCCATCTTTGACCGATGTGTCGAAGTCCCAAAATTGGTCAATCCCGACCAATGTTTCCTCAAAACTCAATCGAGAGCCAACAGGCCCCTAACACTCACCTGTGACTTGTCCCAAGTCACTCATATTTGGGCAATGCTGCTTTGAAGGCCTTGAGCTTGTCTCAAGATGCCTTGACTAGCTATTTTTCCTGAGCTTCCTGCTAAACGAACTCCTGGATCATTTTCTCTATAACAGGCCCTTCCAGACATTGTTCCATTGTCTCAACCACTTGGTCCAGTTGTGCTCCTTGCCCTTCGATCTCTTCAAACACCACGCAGGCTTCCTCCTGCGCCTCTGTGTGACCTCCATTACTCTACTCTGGATCGCAGTAATATGTTGTTGGGATGCGCATTATTATTTTGATCTCTTCATTCTCTCAACCGTTGTGAGTGACTTCATATGGGCTTGTACTGTCAGTGCCTATTGTTGCGCCTCCTGTAGTTGTGCTTCCAACTTCCTAAGCTTTGGGTCTTCTTTGAGGCATTCGTAGATCTGCACACTTCGATCGCTTAGCTTCTTGCATTCTAAGGTGAGTACCTTGATCCTTCCAACTACACTTTTAGCGGCTTCCTCCCTCTAGTCACACACTTCTTGTGGAGTGCTAGGTACTACTTGAAGCTCCAACTCCATTACCTATGCTTGTAGTTGTTCGATGGCCTCAATGAGCTTCGTCACTTAGACCTCAATTGCTTTGTGTTCCTCCTATGTCAAGCCTAGCACACAACGAAGTGATTTTCTTACCACTTCCTTACTTCAATTTTCACTACGAGAAACTGGTCCTTTTCCTTCCGTATCTACGCTTTGTCTCCCTCGAGCATTTCCCTAAAATCATCTCTCTCGTTTTCATACATGGTCACACAGTACCTCACAACTCGTAGTTGCTCCGAGATCTCCTCTTCTCTTTCTTCGAGGCTTCTCTAGCATGTTCCTTCTCTTGTTGGACTCACTGAAATTGAGCCTTTGTTGCATCTACCAATCTTCGAAGTTGGGCGGGTTCATCCCTCAACTCTACAGTTTCTGAGGAGGAGACAGCAGTAGGGACTGCGTGAACTGAGCGAATGGCTTCCTTAACTTCACTCAGCTCCCTTTCTATTTTTCCATAGATTTCATCCTGCTTCACTCCATATCTCTATAGTATGTCCTCAGAATCATCCTCCATCGCTCCGTGGACTACGCTTATATCATATTCTGTGAGGGTGGCCTCCATCTAGGGTTTACTAGCATGGGTCTTCTTTCTTTCTGAGGGTTTCTGCTGAGAACCCTTCCTCCTCTTCTATGTTTCCATCTCGGTAGGGGGGTCCTTCGATCGTGTAGCTTTGCCTTCTCCTTGTTTTTCTCTTTCTTCCCCTCCTACTTCTTGATTTACTTCGTCTCCTCCTCTTCCTATGGGTGATCCAGGCTCACTTTCCTCCGAGGCATTATCATCCTCATCAATCTCTACGTCTTGGAATTCCTCCTTTGTCTTATTCTTATTCACGCTAATCTTTCCATCATGCTCGACTCGGGTGACCAAGGGGCTTTCGATGATGTCAGGGTTGGAGAGTTATGCATCATCAACTGGTATAAGGAACTCTGCCAACCATTCCTTGGTGATCTCCTCCATATCTTCGTCGGTCAGCTTATAGTAGGACTGTAATTTCTCTTTGCTCTCATCCCTACGCATGATGATATAAATGAAGTTTCGATCTACATGAAACTTAGATAAAAGTTTGTACTGGTGCAATTTTCATAGAGTCATGTGTGGGAACGACTCAATAGAAACCTTCAGCTAGTAATAATAGGTGTGGAACACTGTGTTCTACTGCCACTTCTTTGACATGTCATTTGTGTACCATAGAGTGGATAACCTCATGGAAAATGGCTCCAGAGGTTCAATATCCAGAAAGGCAGCTCCTTCCGGCAATCGCTAGGTGACAAATGCGATCAACACCATCAACCATTTGAAATGGAACTCATATGCTTGATCCTACGCTTCATGGCAGTCTTTCTCCAGCTCATTGATGAGGTAGCTTTCCCAATTCATTTGCATCCCCTCCATACATTTTCCTATGAGGTCTACCATGAACCTGATGACCAGCGTGGGGTGGTTCTTTCTGATGAGATTGCCATCTATGAGCTTATAGGCTAGGTGCATTGTGCCATCCTGTATGGAGTCTACCTTGTAGCCTCGCTTTCCCTTCTCAACTTCAGCATATGCCTCCTTAATGCATTGTGCCAGGGAATGATCTGAGGTCTTCCTTGGGTAGAACTGTCGAGGGTCGGGACCCTGTATACTTAGTCCTATGATCAGTTGGATCAGTGTTAGATCCACAGTAATGCACTTGTTGAGCCACATGTATCCTCCGTGATAGCACAACAAGAGGAGTTTAACGCAATATTTAACCTCTTGAAGTTGGTCGAAGTGAGGGATCATCATTACGTGCAATATCGTGGACTGTGCAAACTCCTTAATCCACGGCTAGGAGACTATGTGAGGCTTCTTCTCGATCATCTTCATCAAATATCTATGGGGCATGAGAATCACGTAGTTCTTTCTATCCCCAAGGTTGAAATCCTTGTTCTTCAAGGCTGGGATCTATCCCAACTGGCTTCCTTCTACACCTATCCCCTCTGATATGTATGTGATGATCAATGTATACTCAAAGTCCTGTGGAATTGTGTAACGGTTAACCGTTCCAGCCAAAGGAGAGATGTAATCGGGTAAGATCGACGGGATCTGCTTCACGTTAGCCAGATTGTCGCGATGCTTACTTCACTTCTCAGTAGCAGGGTCGACACGTTTCAAGAGATGTCCAATCAAGGGGGATGCCTACATTCCCCTGGTCAATGATGCATGTACTCCCTCAGACATAGCTTTATCAGCCATGAAATTTTTCAGAACCTCTTCGATGGATTTCTCTAGCTCGGTATGCTCGATCGATATTTTCGTTGTCAACAAATAAGTCGGGATAGGTAAGAGGATAGCGGGGTAAACAAAAAATGGTGAAGTCTAATAGCACAGCTCAACACACACAATCACTTCTTTGTTATCTCAGATAATCACAGGTGGCAAAAATTGGTCCCGGCGCAATGTCCGACGGGTTAAATAAGCAAGTGTCATAACAGATTCCTCCAATGGATAGGAATTCCTCAATCAATGTGAATCAATATGTTATGATGCGGTCGCAACATCCCATATGCGTTCTAGTCACCCATAAATGTGTTTCCTATCCATTCGGAGCGTCGCTCTAACGGTCAAAGCGCCTCCAATGGTCATATAGCTTTTTCAGGGCAAAGTCCCATTCTGCGTGGTTATGTTGTTCCGACGAGGTTCAGAGCCTACAAGCTTGCCTCCTGTGAATTCTTCTCTAGAACTTCTTGTAGTTTTTCTAACTTTTCTTTATTCTTACTGAGATTCCTTGCCTTCTTTCTTGTGATCTGAGTCTCTGGATTCCTTGTTCTATTCTTATTCTTATCTTTTCTTAGTGTAGTGGCTTCACGTTGTTGATTATATTTCAAAGGGTTCAAAGGTAATACCTCTTTTCTTATTATTTCCCGAGTGGATATACTTTCTTCTTGCAAGGATAAATCCTTCACACCTTATTGCAGTCTTTCAACTTCGACATCTAATTCTCTTTTATTTTGCTGCTTCGATTCATCTTCTCATTCTTATATCAATCGATCTATTCTTGTAGCTATGAGATCCCTTAGTTCTTTCTTTTTCTTTTCTATAGCTTCTTCCTCTTCTTTCCTTCTGGTCATATCCTTCTCAATCCAAGTCGTTCCTAACAAAAGAGGAAAAGGGGCGTTGTTCTCAACAAACCTAATAACTTCAAATTCTTCTTTAGTCAATGTTCCATGGATAATAACAGGTACCTTAGTAACTCTTCCACATAGGGTTATCATCTTTCCTCTGAACAAGCCTATCCTTCCCAGTGAAGGTACCACAATAGGCTTTCCCAAAATTTCCCAAGTGCTTTTTTCCATAATATTCACTGGTGTCTCTTCATCCAAGACACAGTTTATGTCGAAGTCTCCTATTGTTTCAAGATCTCTAATAAACTAACATATTTGTGGTCATCCATTACTTCTTTTAACTGTACTAACATAGTTTGAGCTTTCTCTAATTCTTTCTCTTTTTGATTCTCTAACATGCTCTTATTCTCTTGACTCATATTCATTTGTTCTACTTTAGCAATCATCCTTGGGCAATCCTCAACTTCATGACCAACAATTTCACAATGAAGACAAATAGGACCTGCACCAGGGCATTCCTTAGCAAGATGTCCCAGTCTTTTTCAGTTATAACATAGTGTCAATCCTCTCTTTCTCTTATGTGTTCCCCAACCTCTCCTATACTATGCACTGGGATCATAGTGTTGGACCTGCAATCTGCAAAACTTCTTTCTAGGTTCCTGCATCCACTTATTAGTCCAAAAATCCTTTCTATGCATAGGAATAACATATCTTTCTCTATTTCTATCAATATTATTCGGATCAACTATTTCTTCTAACTGTACCCTAGCTTTCAAACTAGGACAGAATCTATCAAACATACCTAGATTCATACTTTCGAAACAAAAAATTCCAGTTATCTTACTCTTATCAAATCATAAATCTTTACCTCTTTCAATATATTACCTCTTTTCTTTGGATCAGGTTTCTTTATTAGAACAGAGCTTCGCAAGTCAATTATAATATTGCGCACTACAACAACAAATCTACGCACAAAGATTCTCTTTTCTTTCAGTTCCCAGCAGTCACAATTTCAGGTCCCGACAATGGAACCATATGTTGGTACAGGGGTAGACCCAGGGTTCAACGCTTAAATAGTGCACCAAAAAAACCCTAACTACCGGCCCTTTTGAAAACACCTGCGAAGAAAATTCAGTCTCACCCAAGGTAGAGACAGGGGGGGTTACGGGACTCAAGTGTCTGTAACCAAGCTGGGACATAGATCTGTGATTATAACACCTCACATAGTACTTAGGGACAACACATATTAATTCATTATATTCATTCACATCACATATCAAACCCTAAGTACAAATCGACGCAGTAACAATGATAACATACACTTCGCACTTAGCATCAGAAGTTATATCTAACACATTCAACATAGACAAAGAACTAAGAATTCATAGATCTATCTATCATTCATTATAATCAATGCACTAAGTAGATCTACAGCATAAATATCATAACACAAAGCAAACCATCAACACATGATATATGTGGTTCACCCTAGTGTAGGGCTACATCCACCAATGTCTTCTTCTTCTCTTATTAGTCTTCAATCTCTTACATGCCTCTGCTCCTGTGCACTAAGCCACAGAGCCAATCTTCGCACTGGACAAGTGATATGCGCATTGTGCACTAGATCCACCTTCCCAAAATCAATTCAAGGCATAGAGACAACTCCTCTTCTAAGCATAGAGAATTACATACATGGTCTATTGCACCAAGAAACTCAGAACTACTTGTCTGTTGCACTTAGCTACATACTACTACTTTTCGCACATAGCCACTTCCTACTTCTACATTACATCCTTATATATTTATACATTTACAAAAAGGCCTAATCATGGGTAAACCCATGGGCTGACATCCCATAACCCACTACATAAACCCTAATGAACCCCTTGATGGGTCCACAAGCCCGCAAAATAAGTGATATCCCACGTTCTCAGCTCCATCTTTGATCGATGCGTCAAAGTCCCAAAAGTGGTCAATCCCGACCAATGTTTCCTCAAAACTTGGTCGAGGGCCAACAAAAATTGTTCCTAAATCACCATAGTCTTGATGAGCTATAAGGTTAGGAATGTCAGTATTGTGAATGTTGGGAAGTTGACATGGATTTCACATGTATGGGTGGGGAATAATAATCGATGGTTACCTTGTCAAGGAAAAACTTTCACATAAAATCTTTGTTTGGATGCTCTTTTTTTTGGTAGAAATATCCTAGCAAGTACTATAGGGGTTAGAATAGCTATGTCATTTACATCCTGTCTAACAAAATCAAAGACCTTTTAATGCCTTAAATTAGACGATTTTTAGTTATTGTCCATTAATATGATTTCCAAGATCTAACATGAAATGCCCTCTACAAGTTTTGAAATTTGTTTTTCCCATTTAGAATATCAAATTAATAACTATAAATATTTATTTTGAATTCATTAATATAGAAATAGGCTTGATAATTTTTCAAAATAATTTAAAACATTTACACGTTCTTTGAAAAACCCAAAACTAGAAGACAACATCCTTATCTTTTACTAACAACTTCAATTTCATCTTTTAATTAAAGAAAAGAAACACTCATGCTAATAAGTAAAAACTTTCATTTTCTTTTAAAGGATTTTAGGTGCCAAAGAATGATCGTCATGCACTCTGAAACCCTTCCACTATGATATGGTTTGTGCATGGATTCTGGCATTGGTAGGGGGGCACCACCCCCTAGTGATGATGACATTCAAGATTTCCAATAAATGGTGGCAGTGTCGGTGAAATATTCCAAACCCCAGCCATCCTAATTCATGAAGAAGTCAACAAAGATCCCCAAGGTTGGCCTCCTACCATCCACCTCCAGAAGGAAGGCACTAGCCTTGGTAGATCGTGGTTTATTTGACCAATTCAATAGAATATGGAAATCCACAAATATGGTAGCCACATGGCTTGAGAAGAATTGGAATCCCTTGATCAAAGGCTCACTGAGCCGTTACTTTTGCAGAAGAAGATTTTTCATCTTTCTTTTCGATATCAAAGAAGATAGAGACCTAATTTTCAGAAGCGATCCATAATTTTTGGGAGCCCGAGGAATGTACCTGAACAAATGGAACATGTTAGCACTGGAAGTCACCTCTGGATTGCAACAGAGGTAATCACAATACCCATCAGTTTGTATGTCACAATGAATAGTTTTAAAGGGTGGTCTAATGGATGCAGTCTCAAGTTTATATCGCTTTAACTCATAAAACTAGTTTTGAATGCACAGGCAAGTGAGGTCTCAATCTAACTTCAGTCAATAAGTTGTAATAAGGGTGAGTAGGGGGAAGAACTTGAGCAAAATTTCAAGGTCTGCTATGGACATCCGGTCTTCCAGTAGCCTAAGGAGGAAAAACTCAGAAGGCAAGATCTTCTTGGTTCAGATTTTCAAGGAACTGAATGAATTTATTACTGACTTGAAATCAAACATACATCACAATTCAATAATAACAACATGACTGGATCATCCATGCCTAATTCATTCATCATTAGGGGAAAAAAATCACAAGAAACTGATTAAAATTGGTCGTGAAGCTACTATGATCAAACCTACATCACAAGAACATAACTACCCTCGACTGGATCATCCATGCCAGAGTGTCTTAACACAATTGTTACAAAGATATGGAAGAAAACTGAATTTCATTAAACAATAAGTCTCAAATACATATGCATAACTAGAGAACCAGAGGATTCATTAAAACATTACAAATCGGGAGCCTAGCTCGACCATCAACCATAAAAAAATATGAGGAAGACTCCTATATACTTAGAGAAAAACTATGGAAGTATGCTCGAGTCTCTGCATTGAAGGTGTTACGTCTACATGCTTTCTGGTAGACTGTGCATGCAGTCTCCTGTCAAAATCAAGCTCTTGTCAAATGCAATCACGCTTTGGAATGGACCTACAGATGAGTCGACTAGTTGATAGTCCTTTTCTGGGATTTCCATCTATGGTGGAAATGATGTCCAACCGCCACCACCCAACCTCAATAACTACTTCATCAGGATCAGGAAAGGCCTTAGTCGACTCTGCACCTATAAGACATGGTGGCCTCAACATTCTACAATTTGGATCTGAACCGAATGCTTGTGGGGAGGTCAGACAGTGAACGAGGATGCTGACGAAGTGATTGGCACGCTTGGAATGGAATATCGGACGGGAGATGTCCAGGTGGACAGCCATTGATGGGAAGAGGATACTGAGAAGCGTGGGGGCCACATAAGTAGGAGTTGAGGTGTAATGGGACGGAGGTGATGTGGAACGAGGTGGAACAAGTGGCAGAAGATGAGAAGGGGATAGGTGTGAGGGAGTGAAAGTGATAGGGGAGAGGCCACTTTTTGACCCAGGATAGGGAATTATATGCACATGCGCATATCGGGGCTGTGAAAAGTGGTTTGACTCTTCATCACTTTTGGGCCCGATATGTGTCTCTGACTGACACGTAGTGTCTCCACAAAACCTTGGTTTCAAACCCAGCATGCCCTACATTTTTTATCGTCCACGCATGTTGAGGCCCTGATATGATCAACGACCGTCGATTTGAGGTGTGCAGATCTTAGCCGTCTAGATTTGTGCACATCTATCACATTGCACCAAAAGGTTACATCGCTCATCCGACTGAGGGTAGAAGCCAAAAAGTGGGTTTTTAACCCCATTCTTCACATTTTTTGTTAAGGTCCTAACCCGCACATAGGTACATCAATGTATTCGGATGTAATAAAGGTCAATATTAATAAGACCTTTCAATAAAATAGAATAAGGTGGATGTAAGAAGACCTAATAG
>JZKD02S1644824.1:131833-152059 GCA_000966675.3 Picea glauca
CGTATATCATTTCTGTGTATTGTGAAGATTATGCTGGATATTTTACTGTTATTCTGTCATTTCTAGCATTTCGTTTATGTTCTGCATATTTTATATATCTGGTATCTTGCATTTTTCCACCCAAGGGACAAACCCAGTGGGGAAAACACCGATACAATAATATGTGATAAAAAAACCCATACTGTAGTCCAGAAAATAATTTTCCCTTAGCTATCTCGGTCTGGGTTCGACTACCCCATATTCCCCTTCATTTTTGGAGAGATGATGCATTCAAATGCATTGGAAACTCGATAAGACGATATATAGACCAAGCCAAACCAAAGGAAAATATATTGTCATGCGCAATCATTTGTGTAAACATTGATCTTGAAAAAGGAATACTTGAAGTAGTGTAAATGCCACCAAATAAATGGAAACACATCCAACAGTTGGACTACGACCAACTCCCCTTCAAATGAAATATATGCCATGAATATAAACACTTCACGAGGAATTGTAAAAAAGCAGAATCTACCCCAACTGAAAAAGGAAAAGATGATCAATTGCAAGAAGTCTCAAGAAAGTTTTGAAATAATGGAAATAGGTCCCTACCCTCCACAATAGAATTTCCTAATGCTAGCACCAAGTCACCTACAAAAGAAGCTGAAATCTCAAGAAAGTGTGGTCCCCCTACAAACCTAAATAGTTTTGAAACCTTGTTCTAGTTATAGGACTCAAAAGTGGAAGTTTTATCAGCCCATTGCAACATCAAGGTAAGTAATAAGGGGCCCTAGGTACAAGATGGATCTTGGTTGCAAGAAAAGAACACAAAAATTCAAATGCAGAGAGAAGGAAAGTGGGTTGCTGATAGAATTCTGATTTTAGAAGAAGAAGCCTCACAAGAACCTAGAGTAGAGGAGACACAAAAATTTAAATATGTCAAAATTTTATTTTCATAAGGCCGCTACATTTTAGAATCACAAAGCATTGGTGAGGATGGATAGGAAGATTGAGCATCTGAAGAGATTCAACCTCAAATAAATGGTAAAATAACATCCCAAGCTATCAGGGAAGATCAATCCAATAAAGAAATCATACTAGGATCCCAACAAACTATTAGAAGCATGGCCAGTGAATGCTCCAAATAACCCAAAAAGAAAGGTAGAAATACAAAAAATAAAGTGGGTTCCCATGCAAACCCATCCAAATAATGATCTTGGTCTCTTGGAACTGTAGGGGGCTAGGTAGCAGTCCCAAGGCCACGACTATCAAAGATCCAATTAAATATGAGAAACCTAGCATTCTCCTCATTCAAGAGACCAAGATGAACTTTGAAGAAGTCATAACCCTTTGTAAAAGACTATGGAAAAATTGTGATCTCTCTACAGTGGATATCGTGGGAGCATATAGAGTTGTTTGCACAATGTGGGAAAAACAAGAGGTAAGTATGGAACAACAAAGAAAAACCTATCATTGTATTTTCACCAAATTCAAGAATAAACGTAACAATATCTCTTATGAAATATTCAATATATGCATGCCTAATAACCCTGCAGAGAAAGATGAGTGTTGGAACTCTCTCCTCAACTTGAGCAACACGACTCTCTCCCAAAACAATATTGTTGATGGAGATCTTAATGTAATAAGAAAATGTTCAAAGAAACGAGGGGGACTTTATGACAGAGACCCATTTAGAGATAGTATAGAAGAACTCATATTGGAATGGGATTTACTAGACATACCCCCACTATGCGGGAATTTTACTTGGTCCAACGTGCAAGTGGGACAAGGACACATAAAAACAAGACTTGATAGGTTCCTGGTCAAAATAAGATTTTTAACTCAAAACTCTTCCATTAAATCCTACATTCTTTCCTTGATTATCTTTGACCATAAGCCAATATCTCTCCACCTCCAAGCCCTCCCAAACTATCGACCCATTCCCTTTCGATTCAATCCACAATGTATTCATCACCAAGAAGCTTTGAACTTGATCCAAACAACTTGGGCAACTTGGATCCTAGGCACTCAAGTATTCATTTGGGAGAAGAAAATCATGTCAGTCAAGCAAGCTATAAAGTGATGGGAAAAAATTTCATTTCCTTCCCCAACTGAAGAGAAAAATATCATAAAAATAAATCTTGGCAATCTACAAAAGAAATATGAATCTGTAGATATCACATATTAGATCCAAAAGGAAGAGTTGGATTTACAATGTAAATATCAAAACACGCTAAAATGGGAAGAAGAGTACTGACATTTAAAATCGCATAGCCTTTGGCTCAAGGTCGGGGATAAACATACTAAGTTCTTCCACAACCAATACAAGATTCACCAGTTCAAAAAAAATGTGGAAAAGATAAATCAAGAAGATGGATACACTCTCACATACTTTGAGGGAAAAGAAACAAGAAATAGAAATTATTTTGAGGCCCTATTTACTCCAAGTGAGGTGGCGAACCAAACAAATACTTTGTCAATGCTTGAGAAATTTCCAAACTTGGTGACCAGAGAAGAGAACCTCTCTCTCATGCAACCGTTCACTGAAGCATATATTATCTCATCCATATGGAGCCTTGAACCTAACAAATCCCTTGGCCCTGATGGATTCTCCATCTTGTTCTACCACCATTTCTGAAACATCATTAAAACATATCTCAAAATAATTTTGCGCTATGTCCATACCTCTCTTATATTGGAGGGAACACTGACTCATCCTTCCTAGATTTAATCCCTAAAGAAACCAACCCTACCTCTTTCTCCCACTTCCATCCTATTTCTCTTTGTAATTCTTATTACAAAATTCTAGCTAAAATTGTAGCCACCCGTCTCAAAAGCATTATCCCCAAATTAATCTCCCCCAATCAAGGAAGCTTCATGAAAGACCAACAAATCTTGGATAATATCATCCTTGTTCAAGAGGAAATCCACTCCAGCTATAGGGAAAAAGGAAAAGGTATGATAGTTAATCTTGACAAGGATAATGTTTTTGATAGGGTTAGATATTATTTTATTTTTCAGGTCATGGAACGATTCAACTTCAACCAAAACTTCATCAATTAGATATCAACTTGTATCCAAATCTCGTGGATCACTCCCCTTTTTAATGGCAGGACAACAACATTTTTTCAAATAAGCTGAGGACTTCAAAAATGATGCCCAGTGTCTCCCCTCCTCTTTATTATAGTTGCAAATGCTCTATGTAGAAAGTTGGAGCACGAAAGGGAAATTGGAAACCTCCCTGGCCTCCAAATTGTCCAGGTTGTCAAGAACATGAATCATTCATAGTTTGTGGATGACACCTTGCTTCTGGGGGGTGTCTCTCTCATCATCACTTCAAGATTCAATTCTCTCCTTGATTCGTATCTAGATTCTTTAGGAGGATACGTCAACAACATAAAGTGTCAAGTTTATGGTTTGAATGCTCCACCTCGGACCTTGAATTCCATAGCACAAATATTCCAATTTCCTCTTGCAAAAAACTGGTTATCATTCAAGTATTTAGGGATACCAATTTCCCTAAATCCCCCCTACTCTCAAGTTTGGCAACAAATCCTAGAAAAAATCAGAAATAAACTTACTCACTGGGGCACTCAATGGCTGAATCATGCTTCCATAATAGTTCTAATTAAAGCGGTGTTATCAGATATACCAATCTATTAGTTCTCTATGCTTCTGGCACCAAAATGCATCTCTAAGAAAAAAATCAGAACCTTTTTATGGTAGGAAGGAAAATCGACACAAAATAAATTTCATTTGCTTAATTGGAATCAAGTGAGAGATAAAAAAACTCAGGGTGGATTGGGCATCAAATAACCAACCTTGATGAACAAAATGATGGGGGTCAAACTACTTTGGAGGATGATAACTGGTAAGCTCACCTGGTGGAAACATGTAGTTTGGAAAAAATATTTCAGGGGGAGCAGAATCAAAAGCACTGAATTGATCCCAAGAAGGGACTTCGGGTCTCCAATTTATGAGATTCTCCTTGTTTACAAAGACCTCATACAGTCAAATATCAACTAAACACCAGGAAATGGGAGCAATATCAACCCATGGACAAATCATATCCTAGAATTTGAAAGACGTACAACACTCGCTCCCCTATTTCCACTCTACCCATGGATGGAAGAATAAGGTATTCACTATTTTTTTTATCTTTCCATTTAGTCTCAAGACAAAGCATGGGAAATATGGAAAAACCTATTTCCTCCTGATCATCTAGTTTCTCACATCGCCCCCTTCCTTTCAAATATCCAAGGTTGTTCCCAAAAAGATCAGTTCTCCAATTATTCACGTGGATGGGGAAATTTCCTCTACACGGTAAATAAAGGCTATCAATACTTGGTGGAAATGGAGAACCAACACCCTAGATCTAGTCAATGGAAGTCAATATGACATACAAACGAGCTGTCAAAGATCTGTTGGAATAAAGAGAGGGGGGGTGAATCAGTATGAGCACTTTTTACCACTTTCAATCATAATATATAAACTTAAAATTTATCAAAAATATTCAATAGTTCATCACTTATGCATTTAGTATATTATTGCATCATAAAAAATATCATTCATCAGTGCATAATAAACAACCACAAATACACAGTACACCATAATTTATGTGGAAACCCAAATGGGAGAAAACCATATAATGATTTCTTATATATATCAAGATTACATTCATAGGAAGCACCAATTTCCCAATTCTCTAGCACCAACTGGAAGGAGGAACCAACCCCCTATTTACAGGCTCCAACCTAAAGGAAACTACAAATCCATGAATTCTCCAACTACAACGGTAAGGAGGATCCAACCCCCTAGTTTACAGGCTCCAACCTGAAGGAAGCTCCAACTCCCTGTGTTATCTGGCTCCAACCAGAAGGAGGCTACAACCCCCTGATTTACAATCTCCAACCTAAAGGAAGCTACAACTCCCTCTATTCTCCAATTCTAATCGGAAGGAGGCTACAACCCCCTTTCCTTGCCCCATCCTACCGCCCTGAAATATAAGTGTAGACTCAACCTGTCACTACCACTGATAATGTCATTGTCATTTTCATTGTCACTAATATATCAACATCTCACTATCACTAATATATCAACATGTCACTATCAATTTATCACTAACATACCATCATCAACATGTCATTGTCACTGATATACCATCATCAACCTATCATTGTCAATATGTCATTGATCAACCTATCATTGTCACATCAATGAAATCAGATCTACTCACATAGATCATATACCAAGAACATTAATCATGCCATAACATCCATCAACCATGTACAAAAATATGTGCCATAAACCATGTACCATGATATGTACCTCAATCATATAACATATCACTCATGATATGTCTGTCATGCCATAACACATGCATCACAAGATGTACTTCAACCATATACTGTATCACTCATGATATGTCTCAATCATGCCATAAACCATGTATCACTAGATGTTCCAAAATCAAGTACCATAACATCAATGATATGCCTCAACCAATTACCAAAATATGTGCCTCATACATATGTCATAACATCCAAAACCATATACGAAGTATATGCCTCAACCATGTGCCAATATCACAAGGATGTGCCTCTAACAATGAGCCATAACATCCATAAACCAAATACCAAAGATATGTCTCAATCATGAACCTCAACGATATGCAACCATTTACCAAAGGATCTCCAAGTCATGACTTAAGAATGTGCCAAACCATCCATGATACAAGCATCAAATACACATAAAAACATACCTTTACTCATGAAGAGGACCTGGTGCATATCATCTCAGACCAACATACCTTCCTCAACTTCAGTTTCAACAAGATAGCACCTTATTCAATATTTTCCCAAAAAAATGCTACTCATACATTGTCAACTTGCCAATTTTTCAAAAAATATGCAGATCATACACTGTCAACCTGCAGATAACCTCAAAAATCCACAATTTTCTCCACTGAAACATGTGGATGTCTTCTCCTTGCTCCGTTGGGACCCGCGGATGTCCACGCCTTGCTCCACTATGACCCACAGATAACCTCATAAAGCTAGTATCATCACTTCTTTCTCTTGCAGAAATTTCCATTTGCTTTCCTTCGTTATCTCAAACTTCGCTACCTCAGATACACTACAAAAATATTTACCAAAATATCACTTGCTCACTTAGAATATATTCAATAGACGTGTGTATGTGAATGTGCTTATGAGAGACTCCTTGAGGTGTATTTATACTTTTTCAAAGTGACTTCTTTCCTTAAATTTAGGGTTGACCTATACTTTCTTGTTACAACCACTTTACCCTTTAATTAATGACTTGTAACTTTTTAGGGGATTCTTAACCATTGTTCAGGGCTTCCAACTTAAAGAGGTAATAACTCCTCAACCGTGAGGAAACATATGACTTACCACCTACCATTGGAAATGGCATGACAAGGACTATCCATGTATGAGTGTGTTACACGAATTTACATTGTCCTTCATGTTCGTATTCCTCAAACAACTTTGTGTTCCATTACCAAACTATCTGGGGCTTCTCAACCACTTAGTAATTTTTTCAGGGTTTCTTCTAGGGTTGAATAGGGTTGAAATCAATTATTCTAGAGTTCATATAGAGTTGTCATCAATGACAACTAACTTTACAAAATTCTCCCTCTTTAGAATTGATGGCAACACTCATACTCTACCCGTGACCAATGCTCCTAATCTTTCTTTCCTCGTGTTTCTCTCCCCCTTTGAAATCAATGGAAAACATAACTCTCTTTTGGGTTGCTCCCCTATCTTCATGCCTATGATCTTTCTCTCTCGATATTTCTCTTATCAATTGAAAAGAGTGACTCCCATTGACAGTGTATCTTCTTTGGACATTCTCTCTATGTTTTCATGTGCTCCCCCTATCTTCATTCTTATGATATTTTCTCTTGTGATTTTGTTCTTTTTATTCCCCTTTGACATAAGGGTAACCACGTTGGACGATTTTTCTCCCCCTATCTTCTTTTGCAAGATTCTATGTAGATAAATGTGGGGCTTATTGTACTTACTTCCTTTCCTCTCTTCCAATGCTTCTTGTCCATTACTTCTTCCTCTTATAATTCAGTGACATATAAAAAAGAATTTAAAGTTACTTGAATTTATATCTTCATAGATTTTCATGTTTACTACTTAGACATCAATGACCATACGTTTCAACAATTTCCCTTTGATTGTATGGCTTCTGCTAATGATTTATCTTCCCTTGTTTTGTTGTGCCTTACCTTGCTTGCCTTCATGTGACTAACCAATTCCACTTGTCAATTCATTGTCATATATTTGTCTAGGCCTGTCAAACATTTCATGAATCCAAATCTGTCCATATGTCATAAATTGTTCGTGATTCTGCCACACGATGTTGATCCATCTATCACTTTATTATTCTCAAATCCTTTTTGAATATTATACAATTGATTACTACACATTCTTGTTGCTCAATATTTCTGCTCAAAATGGAACAATATGTATTGAATATATCCTTGCCTAAATATATGCATGGAATCCTCTATAGCATCATGAATATCTACCTTAAATCATTCAATATCTTCCTTTCCAAAAATATCCAAATACTTCAGACTATTTGAAAGATAGTTCTCTGATCTGTAGAGATGTTTCATAGGCTCCCCCTCTTCAATATTCATATTTATTGGTAGGCTCCAATTCGGATGGCTCAGAAAGGTGGAGGAATCCACCCTAATGCAAAGTAATATTCCTCTTCTATCATCTGAATTATGACATCTTCCTCTTCATCATCTTCCTGAATTTTGACATCTTCCTCTTTTCCTGTAGATTCATCATGATCTCATACTACTGCAAATCCTGAGAGTGTGATCTATGGGAGTTCTTCATTCACATGTTCTTCACTCACCTACTTTTCATTCACCCGCTCTTTATTCACCTTTTCTTTATTTCTTTTCCAAACCTTCTTGCATCTGATATCAATGTTCTCTTTCATGGAAGTATACATCATGCTTCTACAATCATGAGCTATGTGTCCATAGTTGTGGCATTTATAACATTCAATATTGTATGGAACCACATGAACATTTCTTCCATAAGCTCTACAATCTAAAACTTTATGTCCGAAGTTATTAGAAGTAAAACAATGACCATAAAAAACAAATTGATACCTGGAAGTAAATGATCTTCTTTGTGATGTAGTCCTTCTGAAATCATGCCTTGGCTAATCACGATCTTCTCTTATGTTGTTTTATTCATAGTAATTGAAGCTTATTTGATACCTGGAAGTGGAAGGTCTTCTTTGATATCCATCTCTTTTGTAATATTCTTCTTCAGTCTTCTTCATTTTTGGAATCTTCTCCTTCGAAGGCTCTTCTTTCTTGATGGGACCTTTGATGATTTATGCGTAACTCTTAGTCTTCTCTTCATTCTTTCTTTCTAGTAACCTGTAACATTTCTCTTCAAATTTCTTTACCGGTGGAGTGTAAATTTCTCTCTCTTCAACGTTCTCATTGAGATTGACATCTTTAATTCTTAATGTGAAAACTTCTTCTTAAATCTTCTCACAGTCTTCTTCTTTCTTCATCATTTGGATCTTCATAACTTCTTTTGTTCTCTTTTATTCTTCAAGTTGGGTCTCTAAGGTGATGATTTCTTATTCAAGTATTCTTTGTTGTTGACTAAACTCTGCTTCAATATTGTTTAAGTCCTCGTATCTTTCCTTAAGATGACTTGTCAAAACTCCTTCTATCTTCTCTGCCTCCTTTCTTTGTGATACTATTTCAGCTTCCAAACATTGTTTCTCTTTCAATTGATCCTTGAGAGTTTGTTAAATCACTTTGGCTTCTTCTAGCTGAGATTTTTGACTTATGATAATTTTTTGGGCTTCTTCATAATTTTATTTTAGCTTGATCAATTCTTACTTGAGGGACTTTTTTTCCCTTCTTTCTTTATTTAGATCACCTAAAGTGTTGATTAGTGCAGTCTCAAAGTCCATTACTCTTACTTCACATTATTCTTCTCCTTATGGATCTATCTAACATGATGATAATATTTCTTCTCGTTCGACTTCAACATCTTATTTATTCTGATTAGCATGCTTTGGCTCTATGATAAGATGAGATTCCTTAAAGTAGAGATTATGTAGCTTATCCAAAAGTTCTTTGGTTGATGAACATTTTCTCGCTTTTTCTTTTACCGGATCAAGTAACCCTTCCAAGATGAAATCCATTGCTATTTTTTTGTTTCTCTTAAACTCATTCTTGGTTATAGTCTTTGGTTTCTTTGAAGTTGTGTTCCATGTAACCACTAATTTCCAAACATCAAATCCTTGTGCCTGTCAAAATGGTTTCATTATTGTGCTCCATATTTCATAGTTCAAACCATCATGACCATTAAACATCGATACTCCATTCTTAATGTAATCCATGATCTACCTTCCAATGGTTAGACTGATTCTTGAAGGACTTTCTCCGATACCAATTGTTGGAATACTGAGAGGGGGGGGTGAATCAATATGATCACTTTTTACCACTTTCAATCACAATATATTAAATTCAAATTTATCAGCAATATTCAATATTTTATCACTTATGCATTCAGTATATTATTGCATCATAAACAATATCATTCATCAGTGAATAATAAAAAATCACAAATACATAGTCCACCAGAATTTATGTGGAAACCCAAATGGGAGAAAACCACATAATGTTTTCTTATATATATCAATATTACATTCATAGGAAGCAGCAACTTCCCAATTCTCTTGCACCAACTAGAAGGAGGCTCCAACCCCCTATCTATAAGCTCCAAACTGAAGGAAGCTCCAACTCCCTATGTTCTATGGATCCAAGCCAAAGGAGGCTATGACCCCCTGATTTATAGGCTCCAACCTAAAGGAAGCTCCAACTCACTATATTCTTCGGCTCCAACCAGAAGGAGGCTACAACCCCCTTTCCTTGCCCCATCCCTGAAATATAAGTGTAGACTCAACCTGTCACTACCATCGATACTGTCACTACCACTTTCATTGTCACTGATATATCAACCTATCACTGTCAATCTATCATTGGCATACCATCGTCAACCTGTCATTGTCACTAATATACCATCATCAACTTGTCACTGTCAATCTGTCACTGACCAACCTGTCATTGTCAGGTCAATGAAACCAAATCTTCTTACATATATCATATACCAAGAACATAAATCATGCCATAACATCTGTCAACCATGTACCATGAGATTTACCTCAACCATATACCATATCAATCATGATATGTTTCAATCATGCCATAAACCATGTATCACTAGATATGCCAAAAGCAAGTCCTATCATATCAATGATGTGCCTCAACCAAGTACCAAATTATGTGCTTCACACATATGTCATAAAATCCAAAACCATATACCAAGTATATGTCTTAACCATGTGCCAGTATCACAAGGATGTGCCTCTAACAATGAACCATAACATCCATAAACCAAGTACCAAGGATATGTTGGAATTTTAAGTTTTCTAGTTACTTAATCCAATAGCAACTATAGTAGGATCACTAAAAGATAGACAATCACAGATACAATAGAACACAAAGATTATCCTAGGAAAACCTCATGGCGGAGAAAACCCAGAAACCAAAATCCTCAATATAGATTCCTTCAACCAGTAAAATGATGCGTTATAGCTCTCCAAGAAAGACCAAGACCAAAACACCAAAAGAACCAGTCTCCAAGACTTGTGTGTTAGACCTTATTATGTGCTCCAAGATGCACAAGAGAAGCATGTGAGTGTGTGTCCAAATGAGAGGAACATATCCTCCATTTATACACAATAATGTCTCTTGAAGAGACATGACTCTTGACCTAACTAACCCATAAAACAAGGTCGACTAGCCACAATGAGGCTTTTTACAATTATAAGTAAAATACCGATAATATAATAATTTATGTTGAGCAAACTTGTACAATATAACTATAATAAATTTTAAATGTTCGACTAAAACAAATACACAAGAATATCTTCTGTAGTTACACCAAAAAATATTAACATGATATGTCTCAAGCATGAACATCAACCATATGCAACCATGTACCAAAGGCTCTCCAAGTCATGCCTTAAGCATGTGCCAAACCAGCCATGATACAAGCATCAAATACACAAAAAAGTGTACCTTTACTCATAAAGAGGACCTGGTGGATATCATATTAGACCAATAGACCTTCCTCAACTTTAGTATAAATAAGATAACACCTTCTTCAAAATTTTCCCAAAAATATGTTACTCATACATTGTCAACTCATGGATTTTTCAAAACAAATGTAGGTCATACACTATCAGCCCATAGATAACCTCATAAATATGCACTTTTCTCCATTACAACCCCCAAATGTTCGCTCCTTGCTCCACTTCGACCCGTAGATGTTCGCGCCTTGCTCCACTATGACCTGCGAATAACCTCAGAAAGCTAGTAGCATCATTTCTTGCTCTTGAAGACTTTTCCCTTCGCTTTCCTTCGCTACCTCAAATACATTACGGAAATATTTACCAAAAGATCACTTGTTCACTTAGAAGATATTCAATAGAATTGTGTATGTGAATGTGCTTATGAGAGACTCCTTGAGGTGTATTTATACTTTTTCAAAGTGACTTATTCCCTTAACTTTAGGGTCAACCTGTACTTTCTTGTTACAACCAATTTACCCTTTAATTGATGACTTGTAACTATTTAGGGGCTTGTGACAACCACTTTACCCTATTTATACTTTTTCAAAGTGACTTCTTTCCTTAACTTTAGGGTCAACTTGTACTTTCTTGTTACAACCACTTTACCCTTTAATTAATGACTTGTAGGGTCAACATGTACTTTCTTGTTGCAACCACTTTATCGTTTAATCAATGACTTGTAGGGTCAACCTGTGATTTCTTGTTACAACCACTTTACCCTTTAATTAATGACTTGTAGGGTCAACCTGTACTTTCTTGTTACAACCACTTTACCTTTAATTAATGACTTGTAGGGTCAACCTGTACTTTCTTGTTACAATAACGTTACCCTTTAATTAACCATTCTTCAAGAGGGCATAATTCCTCAATCATAAGAAACCACATGATGTACCATCTACCGTTGGAAATGACACGACAAGGACTATCCATCTATGAGTGTGTTACATGCATTTGAATTGTCCTTCATGTCCTTATTCCTCAAACAACTTCAGGTTCCATGACCACACCATGTGGGGCTTTTCAACCACTTAACCACTTAGCCATCTTTCCAGGGCTTCTTCTAGGGTTGATTAGGGTTGACATCGATGCTTCTAGAGTTCATATAGAGTTGAAAACAATGACAACTAACTTTCCAACAAGATCAACTTCTTTTGTTAGCTTCTAACACACAAAAATATTCTCACATCAGAAAATCTGCAAAAAAGAGGAATCAGTGGGCCCTCTTGGTGTGTGTTATGTTAGAGTAATGAAGAACATTTCAATCATATGCTTCTTGAATTCTAATACACAAAAGAGGTCTGGAGGCTTGTTACATGTGTTATTTTTCAGAGACTGATTTATCCCGCCTCAATTTCTGATTTCTTCCACATATGGGGGATCCATTATTCATGAAATTTCACAAACAAATTTATCTTTAAGAGGATATGGACAACATTGCCTAAATATATATGTTGGAGCACATGGCTAGCCAAAAAAAAAAAAATACTTCAAGGTGAAAACACCATTCCAAAACATGCATCAATTCTAGCTTGTACCCTTCTTACTGAATACATGAAGCACCAAATCAAATGGAAATGGAAAAACTTGGATCTACAGGAAATCAATTGGACCTCCAATTTTAGGTTTGACAACAACAAACCAAGAATATTGAAAATTCTCCCTGCTTGAACAAAAATAGACCTCTTGGTGATGAGAATCCAAATCCCAGTAACTCAATCCTTGATCTCGGTGGACACTCTCCTAGCACCCACTCAAGCTCCCCAACAGATGTCATAACAAAAGACAATCAAATTCAAATTGGGAAAAAAATACTCTGACAGAGGATTGGAAAAATTGGGACACTATCACTGCAATACAGGTAATCCTCACATGTACACGAGATTCAAAGTTAAAGTCTTCCTTAGGAGTAGTTGGTATAGCCACACACCACTAAGAAGTGTCTTAAAATAAATGGACCCTTCAAACATATCCTTCGCAAACACAAAGACATGGAAAAAGGAATTTGAATAAACTTCTTCCAACTGTCAAAATCAATAGCCAACCAAGACCAAATAAATGTGTCTTTGTTTTAGAAAATTGAGTTGTTAGAGAAAGAAAATATGCAGGAAAGACATCACACCAACAAACTAGAGAAATTAGTAAGGAGTCTATCACAATGAGTAGGGGCCCTAGAACAAAGAAATTATTAATTTCAAGAACCAGCTTTACCACCGAACTCAAACTCAGGATCAAACAGTCAGCCAATATGAGAAGATCAAGCAACAACATCGGAAGGAAGTCAAGAGAACCAAGATCTTTCCCCAGCTTTACCACCGAACTCAAACTCAGGATCAAACAGTCAGCCAATATGAGAAGATCAAGCAACAACATCGGAAAGAAGTCAAGAGAACCAAGATCTTTCCCCCTTGGAGATTGAGAATGACAAGCGCAACCATGAGGACAATATGGAAACTCCTGGCAATGAATCTATAGTTTAATTATGCGAGTTCAATGTATCTTTTTGCTCAAACAATATGTAAAAGTATATAGCTACATAGTCGCTAATAAGTATAAGGAATATAATAGTTTTATTCAAGAAAATCAATAGTAGATGGCCCAATCAATTCGGTGCCCAATTTTGTAATCCTCAAAACGTTGTATTTCCCAGGCATAACTTCTCTTATATAATACAAACTTCAGTCTCTTAAAAAAACATTTCCTTTTAAAATTTACAAAGAATATGAAACAAACTTAACCCACCATTTATTTCCTCAAAATAATATTTAAATTGAATATATAAATATAAATTCTAAAGATTCCTTTATAAAGGGATTTCATCCTCCACATATTTTCAGAAAACTACATTAAATTTGAGTGTATACGCATAAATTAAGGCTTTCTTATTGGTTGTTTTCCTCTCTTAAAATGCATTCACCTTCTCAAAATATCACAAAATCAGTACTCAAAAACTTTTTATATATTTTGAAACGAAGAATCATACATGACTTTTGAACGCTTTCATATGCTTATATTGATGATGATTAATGTCAATTGAGACCAATTGGTCTATCGGACCTTAAGAAGTTAAGATATTACTTCAATTTCTTTAAAATTGTATTTCTATGTTCAAAATCCATTGAGAGAAGCGTTCCAAGATCACCATAGTTTTGATGACTTAAGAGGTTAGGAAGGTCGGTAATGTGGAAAATATTTTAAAATTGGGATCTAATACGGTATAGGAAAGGCAATCCTAGAGGAAGTGTTTTTTATTTTCTACCCGCTTAGTGTCACAAAGGTGACATTTTCTCTCATCCCATGGTGTTTTGGGAGTTGTTCAATGCTCAATTTCACTATGTAGCTCGTGATAATTTGTTCTTATTTTAGCAATGTTGATTTTCTTCTTTGCACTTTTCAAAACTGAGAGGCAATTTTGATCTTCTAAATTAGGATTGACCACCTCTTTGTAGTATCTTAATTTCCTTTTATCCACTAATTTTTTATCACACCACATATTCTCCTTAAATTTATAAGTGATAATATTTGTAATATTATTGATATTTTGCATGATGCCTTCTTCTTGTATTCCCCAATGATTTAGCCAAGATTTGACATTTTTGTGCCATCCTCACTTGAGATGGTGGTGGTTTTGGCTAGGTTTTAAAGCAATTTTGGGGAACCTCTTGTCATCCATGTTGTTTATCGTGTTCTTATACATTAAGTATATAATCATAGGAATGCTCTCAATGGGGGAGAGTCTTGCTTCTATGAGGAGGATAGGATAGGGTGGATTGCCATTTATTTGAGATTATAATTTATAAAATTATCTTGGATCTATTCTATCTTTCTCTGGGATTCTCTAGATATACTGTAACCCCAAACTTCACATCCATATAAGATAACTAGAGTGATAAGAGTGTGAAAGAGGAGTTTTTTTTTATCCCAAAGCCAAAGGTTTGTTGATTTACAATTGTTTTCGAGCCCATATTAAGCTTTCCACCCTTCATTTATCCTTTTCTCAATGTTATAGTTCCAATTGAGCTTGTGGTGGATATCGAGTCCAAGATACTTATATGAAGGCACTTCCTACAAGCTATTGTTGTCATAAACAAAAGTAATGTAGGTGATCCTTTTGAATTTAATTACCATAACCTTTGTTTTGTTAGTGTTCACAATCATGCCCATGCTAGAGAACAAGTCCTTCAGGTTTATTAGTTTCTTACCTAGGTCGTAGGGACTCTTTGCCATAAGAATAATATCATCATCATAAAGAAGGAGGATGATGACTATACTAGCGAGTGTTGGGTCAACACAACTTACATCCTCCAAATAATCTTCTAACTTATCAATATAGATACCGAAAAGGGTAGGGAATAGAGGACAAACTTTTTTTTTTTTTTAATAAAAAAGTGGAACCTGCTATATTAGATTATCAAAAAACTTTGACAAGATATACAGTGGTATAGGTCTTAGTCACCAAAAATGTTGTCGATTACCGGAAACCAGCATAAGTGGAGAGCAAATAACAATTGTATGATAAAACAGGAAAGAAAGTAGCATCTGTCTTGCCCGGAGGAAACCAGGACAGATGTCTATAGTCCAAATGAGTCCAAATGAGCATAAAACAATAACACGATAAGACTAAGAACCAAGAAAGCATAAAAACCTAGGTACCCGGTGACCTGTTGCCCTCGCCAGTCTGCCACGTGGACCCAGCCGGGATGGCAAATGTCTGCGCGCAGAGGGGGCACTTCCGCTGAGCTGGAACATTGGAATACGTGTCGAGGAGCAAGTCCAGACGTTGGCCCATGAGAAGGGCCCTATGCTCCAAGTCTGCCATGTGGCCTCAGAGTTCGAACACCAGAGCCAGGTGCTCTGCACGGAGGAGAGAGCCATGCAAACTGCCACCCACGTCATTGAGGGGAACATTCCTCAATTCCACTGTCGCTCCAATTCTAGCATCGAACTCCCTCTGCACCGCATCATCCCCTGCAGCCTTCCTTGCCTAGCGATTGTTATCCGCATTCATCTATGCTCCAGTTGCCTGCATATCATGGCTGGTGGGGTTGTTGTCACCCGGCCAGGGAATTTCTTCAACAATGCAGCCAGGGATATCATCTTCCTGAGCCAAATTGGGTTTGCTTTCCTCTCGGTGAGTCGCCTCTATGGCGCGGGGCTCCTCTGCAGTCGACAGGTCCTCCATAAATGGATCTTCCTCCACGAAACAGGTGGGAAACGCGTCCTCAGCCCCAGCCTCCTGCCCGTCTCCCGGCTTAATTGTTGTGGCTTCTCTACTACAGCCAGCTCTTGAATCTGCAATGGTGGCGAGCAGCGCCAATTTCTCAGCCCAAGCCTTCTTTCGAAGAATGGAGGTTGCCAATGCCAGAGCACGTTCCAATTTCTCTTTCTGTTGCCGCTGCGCCTTGTGGGCATTCCAGGCCGAGCCACGACGAGGCCTGCCTCGCTTTCTAACCATAGTATCCGGGGAATGAATGAATGTACAGAGTGGTTGCAGCGAGAAGCTAATGAGCCAGGATGAGAGCGGTTGCAGGTGCAGAGCAAGAGCAAACCAATTCTGTCCCGACACACAAAAAAGCAAAATGCCAGGAAAATCCTTACCACAATGCAACGAGAAGGGAGTGAGCCAGGACAAGAGGGGTGCAGGACTGCACCAGAGCGTCCATGCAAAGAGCAGAGCCGAAGCAGGAGCAGCCCCGCTCTGTCCGGGCACATAAGAAAGAAAATAACCAAAAGCCGAAGTCACTTGTCCACCCTTAACCCCTGTCATGTTGAGTGCGTTGTGGGCATAAATGGTCACGCGAGGGAGGAGTCCCTCCGTCGTATAGCTACAGCTATGGTCGTCCACCATCGTAAATGCAGACTTGTGGGTGGCGGCCATCGGCATTTATGCCCGGGCTTAGTGCTAAGCCTAGTGTCACCGGAGTGCCTCGTATCACCCCATTCGGGGCTAAAAGACAACCTTGCTTCACTCCTATATTATAATTAATTTCTTAAAATTTTTAGTTTATAATATAGAAAATGCATAAGGTTTAATTTTTTTCATTCTATATATTAAAATAAGTATTTAAATTATGTTAATATAAAAATAAGTATTTAAATTATATTAATATAAAGTTGAAATTCTTAATTAATATTTAGAAAGATGATTTAAATTGTTCAGTTTATTCAATTTAATGTCCTTTATGTTTTTTCAAGATTTTAATCAATTTAAAAACCCTTAAAACTGAGAGAGGAATATAATTAGATCTTTAATTGCATGAAACTTTAGTACTAAAATTTATATTCGAATTGTTCTAAAAAGAATGTATTTTACCCTACTTCATAACTTCTCATAAATCAAATCTAAGTGTTTGGGTAAAGGAAATCATCAACCTTACCAAGAAGTGAAATTGAAATTTTATTAATTAGAAAACTAGTGAACTATTTATTTATTCCTCATAAATATATTTATGAACTAACTTTTATATATATATATATAATTAATATTTTGTTTTTTTCTTCTTATCAAATTTATTTAATATATATGAGTGGATCTAATGGTTAAGAACATGTGTTTCTTTTTAAGAGTTTATAAGTTCAATTTCAAGAGGTAGGTTATGTATACACTCAAATCTTTTGGCTAAAAAAATCTCATAAACCAATTTGGTGTCTGGCTTGACCATAATCTTAAAAATAAATTATTATTATTATTATTATTTAGGAATTAACTTATAGTGAAAAAATCATAAATAGAGAAAACATTAATATATTTAATATATATTAAGTGAGAATTAATTTATAATAAAAATATCATAAATGAAAAAAAAAAACCATTAATATATAGATAT
The DNA here is from genome assembly GCA_000966675.3 of Picea glauca. Classification (NCBI taxonomy): domain Eukaryota; kingdom Viridiplantae; phylum Streptophyta; class Pinopsida; order Pinales; family Pinaceae; genus Picea; species Picea glauca. Next base: position 149,857 of record JZKD02S1644824.1, read on the forward strand.
AGGTAAAATAATTCACGAAAGGGAAGAAGGAAAAATTGAAACTTTAAATATTGAGATTTTGAATACTAAGTGAAAAGAAAATTGTTTAAATTTCAAAGGTATATTTTAATTGGAATACTTTGATTTCCATTTAAAAAAAAGATTAAAAATATATTTGATGTGGGGTGAAGGACTTCTGCAATGCTATGTTCAAATAGGAGAAAAATATTTTGAGATAATTTTATATTAAAAAAAATCATTAATTTTGAGAAATCAAAAACTCTTTTAAATATTTTTTTGGTAAGATTTTTTGAAATTGTAAATGTTAAATAGTTAATCTTGAAAAATGTTAAATACAAATTATATTAGTAAATTAAATTTATTAACCAAGACATTATTGAAATTTTGTACAACAAATTTTATTAATGAATAAAATAACATAATATTGTATAATATAAATTAGTTAGAATGGTATATCATTTTACAAATACTATGGTGAACACCCTGGATTACAAAACCACATGTTCATAAACCAATAGTGAATACCATGGATTACAAAACCATGGACTCATAAATCACCCATGATAAAAACTAATTAATAACTTTGCAAAAATGTTTTTACCATTTTATTATTATTATTTATTTGATTTCTCTCCATCTCTCAAATACTATGGTGTATACCATGGTTTATTAAAACTTTGGGTTTGATTCATTGGAAAATGTGAATAACCACCCATATCCAACTAGATCATTATTATTAAATTCTATGTATGTATTATTAAATTAAACATTATTTTTTAAATATTTGTGGATGATCCAACTATAAACTCTTCTCATTCAGTTTATGTTTATTATTAATTTAAACATTATTTTTCTAATATTTGTGCATGATACAAATATAAACTCCATTAATAACATTTTGTATTTATAAATTTTAGACATTTGTAATTTTTTTAGACTTAAAATTATCATATACTAAATAAAAGTTAAAAAAAAACAAATCAAAATTATTAAATACAATTTCTAAATATTCTTTAATCAAAAAATATAATTTTAAATTTTTTATTATAATTTTTTTTAAAGAAAAAACTTGTTGGGAAGTTATGGGCACTCTTTATATTTGAGAGTCTTTATATTTGAGAGATGGTAACTAATGTATATTTGTCCATATTGATTATGGTATTTAATTTGGTAGGGACTTTTAGTGAGACACACAATAAAGGTAAGTAGTTCAAGGATTATCCCAAGACCTCATACTCAACACTTAGTCAACGGTGTTTTCTCTAAGAAAAACCTCTTGCAAAGATAGTCAATGTTGATCGCTACATCTAACTTGCAAAAGTACATTTGATGTGGGGTGATGTGGGGGTGAAGGACTTGTGTAATGCTAAGTTCAAATAACAGAAAAAAAAAATTGAGGTAATTTTATATTAAAAAAAATTATTATTATTAGTGGATCAATTTTGAGAAATCAAAAACTCCTTTAAATATTTTTTTGATAAGATTCTTTGAAATTGTAAATGTTAAATAGTTAATCTTGAAAAATGTTAAGTCCAAATTATATTAGTAAACTAAATTTATTAACAAAACATTATTGAAATTTTGTATAACAACTTTTATTAATGAATAAAATAACATAATACTGTATAATATAAATTGGTTAGAATGGTGGTAGCTTGTCGTGAATAGAACATCATGACGAAATAATAATATATCATTTTACAAATACCATGGTGAACACTATGGATTACAAAACCACATGTTCATAAACCAATAGTGAATACCATGGATTACAAAACGATGGACTCATAAACCACCCATGATAAAAACTAATTAACAACCTTGCAAAAATGTTTTTACCATTTTATTATTATTATTTATTTTATTTCTCTTCATCTCTCAAATACCATGGTTTATCAAAAACATTGGGCTTGATTCATTGGAAAATGTGAATGGCCACCCATATCCACCTAGATCATTATTATTAAATTATATGTGTTTATTATTAAATTAAACATTATTTTTCAATATTTGTGAATGATCCAAATATAAACTTTTCTCACTCATTTTATGTTTATTATTAATTTAAACATTATTTTTTTTAATATTTGTTCATATCCAAATATAACTCCATTAATAACATTTTGTATTTATGAATTTTATATATTTGTAATTTTTTAGACTAAAAATTATTGTATACTAAATAAAAGTTAAAAAAAAAAAA